>CAOJBJ012902394.1:0-20032 GCA_948291685.1 Euphorbia celastroides
TGCTGTTTTTGTCTTTTAGTGCTTCTCTCTTCATTAAATGCTCCTGCAGTTGGTGAGATGCATTTAATGCTCCTTGGAGACCAATTTTGATCTTCTCCAGCACACTTAGACAATTTAAATATGTTTGAGACCGGATCCACTTCTGTCCACTTGGATTCCGGATCCTTTCCTTCTTTGCTAATTTCCGAAACTTCCTGATCCAGATCTTGTCTTTGCACTTAACTTCTCGGATTTTGTTGCTCCATTTTGACTTCAGGATTTTGTTTATCTTCAAACCTTCCTGGAAGTGGATCAGATCTTTGGCTTGGCGGATCTTCTAACTTTGGTGAGCCACTACCAACAGTTCTGATTCTCAGTTATGCATTGATTTTGCAGTTAGTAAGAGTAGTCGTTTACCTTTTTCAGAGTCTATGTCTACTGTTTCTGGACCTTTTGATCTTATTTGTTTGGATTTGTGGGGACCTACCCCGATTGAATCTATTGATGATTTTCGTTACTATGTTGTCTTTTATGATTACTTTAGCAAATACTATTGGATTTATTTTTTTTCCCAAAAATCTGATGTACTTAATTACTATGTTCATTCGTTTTCGCAACCATGTTGAAAATTTTTTTGCCCGTGTTATCAAGACCTTCCAATCTAATGGCGGTGGCGAATTTCTTGCTATGCAGTCTTATCTGTCATTTAATAGTATTACTTATCACATGTCATGTTCCTATACACTTGAACATAATGGAAATGCCAAACGCAAATATCGACATATTGTTGAAACATGTTTATCGTTACTTCATTGTGCTAGCTTACCTTTACAGTTTTGGAACTATGCTTTTGATAATTCTGCTTTTCTTATCAATCGTATGCCCTCTGCTCCACTTAATTATGATGTTTTATTTTATCATTTATTTCATGAGCGTCCTGATTATAGTTTTCTCCGTGTTTTTGGTTGTCTGTGTTTTCCTTGGTTATGGCCTTACTCGTCACATAAACTTGATTATCGTTCGTGTGGTTGTATTTTTTGGGGATATAGCCGGGTTCATAAAGGTTATCGTTGTTTTGATCCAATTGCACATAAAATCTTCATCTCACGTCATGTTGTCTTCCATGAACAGGTTTTTCCATATCCGGAGCCTGCATCACACAATGTCCATGATCCCCCTTCTACCTCTACCCACAACACTCTTCCCACAATTACCTATTCCCTTGCACCGCCATAGTCCCCACCTCAATCATTTCCTACACATATCGACCACCCATCCACTTCATCATTACCTCAACATCCCACGTTAGCACTACCCGACACACATACCACAGCCACCCTGCCATTTAAACCCCAACCTCTCATTGTCCAAATTCTCCTCCACCACAACATACACCGTCTAGAATTACCCGGTTTCCAGCTCCTCCATTACCCTCTCCTTCTCATCCTTCTCCCGGCCTAACTCTTGCAGTTGACTTAGCTCAATCTGATAGTCCATCCCCACCTGATTCACGGCCCCTGCAACAGCCTCCAACTCAACTGCTCATTAGGTCTCGACCTATCCAGAATCCCACTGTTCGCCCATTTACTTGGGCTCAAGCTCGTAAGCATGGTCCTCATGCCTTACGTACCAATATTTCTTTGCGTGATCCCACTTCCTATTCTGAAGCATCCAAGCATAGCCACTAGCGACAAGCCATGTAGGATGAATTTTCTACATTGCTTAATAATCACACCTGGGATCTTGTTGCTCCTACAGAGGCTCCTAATTTTATTGGGTGTAAATGGGTTTATAAAACTAAGGTTAAGACCGATGGCTCTATTGAACGTCACAAAGAAAGATTAGTAGCCAAGGGTTTTCATCAACATCCTGGTATGAATTTTGATGACACTTTTAGCCTTGTTATTAAACCTAAAACTATCCGAGTCTTACTTTCATTGGCAGTCAACTACAAGTGGTCTATTTCACATCTTGATGTGTCCAATGCATTCCTTCATGGTGACTTGGATCACCCGGTTTATATGACTCAACCTCCGGGGTTTATTGATAAAGCCCGACCTCATTATCTCTATCGACTTGGGAAATCATTATATGGTTTGAAGCAGTATCCTCGGATGTGGCACCATAAGCTTAGTCAATCATTACTATCCTATGGATTCACAACATCTCGGGCTGATGTGTCGCTCTACTTCTTTCGTCGTGGTATGTCGATACTATTTTGCCTTATTTATGTTGATGATATACTTCTGTTGGGTAATGACATGCACCTAGAACGTGCCTTAGTTTCTCATCTTCAATCTCACTTTGCTATAAAACACCTTGGTCGTGCCTCATATTTCTTAGGAATTAAGTTTTCATACCACCAAGGCCATCTCTTTCTCACTCAACGCAAGTACATCATGGATCTTTTACAGAAGGCCAATATGGCCGATTCTAAGGCCGTTCCTACCCAGTTCCTGTGTCAAAAAGATTTGCAGCAACTGATGCCGAACCGTATTCGGATTTCACACACGTTTGAAGCTTAATGGGTGCTTTACAATATCTCACTATTACCCGCCCTGACATTGCCTATTCGGTCCATAAGATTGCTCAATTCATTAACTCTCCTAATGTTGATCACTGGCAGGCATTGAAACAGATTCTGCGTTATTTACAAGGCACTTTATCTCATGGCTTGTGTTACTCACTCAGACTCGACTTCTTTTGAATGGGTGTTTAGATTCAGATTGGACGGGTGATGTACGAGATAGGCAATCCACAACAGGTTTTGGTATTTTTCATGGTACTAATCTTATCTCAAGGGCTTCCAAAAAGCAACGCACAGTGTCTCAGTCCTCTACAGAAGCAGAATATCGTGCCATTGCTAGTACTACTTCGGAGTTAGCCTAGATGTCTTCTCTTCTTCGGGAAATTGGTTGTTCGGTTACAAGTGCTCCTGTTTTGTGGTGTGATAATTTGAGTGCCGCCTACATAACGGCTAATCCAATTTTCATTCCCGCACTAAACATCTTGAATTGGATTTTCACTTTGTGTGTGACCGTGTTGCATCGAGAGCCTTAGAAGTGCGGTACATTTTAATCGATGACCAAGTTGTCGATATCTTGACGAAGGCCCTCCCGCATACTCGATTTCTTTTTCTTCGTGACAAGTTGGATGTGTTTCTTAAACCCACCCAACTTAAGGGGGATGATAGGAATATATTTTTAGAGGACCAAATGTGTAATTGTACTTGTACCGTTGTTTATATATAATGAAGCCTTAATCCTCTCACGTTGATGAGGGAAACACAAACCCTAATCTTATTTGTTTCAAAACTAACTCATCTTTTTTTTCAAAATTAAAATCTAGTACTTTTAAATAACACCTCAAAGTGAAATTTTGAAGGAAAAAAACAAGGGTAAATTACAAAAAACCTACCCTATGTTTTCACAAATTTTTAAAAAGATGTCTGTGTTATTTTTTTCCACAAAAAGGGATTCGTGTTTTCAGTTTGTTAACAAAAAAAGAACTTTTAATGCTAAATTATGTCATGAAATGGAGTAATTGTATTCATTTTACTATGAAATTTTGTAGGTTAGTTAATAAAAAATATAATACACACTGGTGCAAAATTTTTGAATTATTTTAATAAGTGTAGATATTTTTATAATTTTTTAACATAATTTAATTAAAAAATCTCTCCACTTTTAGAAAAAATTAAAATTTTTCATTAATGTGTATTATATTTTTCTTAATTAACATGCAAATTTTCATAGAAAAATGAATATGACTACTTCATTTCATTATATAATTTAACATTGAAAAAAAAAATTTGTTAACAAATCGAAAACACAAAATTTTTTTGTAGAAAAAAATAATATAGAACTCTTTTTAAAAATATTTGAAAGTAGATTTTTGTAATTTAATAAATTAATCCAAAAAAGAGAGGCCGGCTTAACCGGCGGAGGAGCGGAAGAGGTTAACGAGGGGTGGGGACCACAAAAGGACGGTAGTTCGTGGATTTTCATGTCAATCAAGTACCTACGTGTTCTCACTATATTTACACGTCATTTTCCATTTATAGTTTTTTAGTTCATTTAATTAATTTATGTAGAAAAAAAGAAAAAAGTAGTTGAAACGGACAGGACGGGCCGGCGAGGTTAAGTCTCTTTGTACGATTGACCGTACGGAATTTTCTATTTATTTTTAAAATTCTATAAAAAAGCAAGTTGATGACACGTAAGTCTCTCCTTAATTGTGGCCTTTCTTTGTTGGATTTGGACCCCACTTTCTCACTACTTCCAATTTTCCATTGATGCCCTCTCCTTTACCACTACAATCACTTGCAACTTGTTCTTCATTGTTCCAATTAGTCACTTAAATGGAAAATTATATAAAGAAGCATGTTTTTAGAGGATTCAATTATGATCATGTAAAATTGATTTCTCAAAACAATAAATTTGGAATATTCGGCAAAAAATTTAAAAGGGTTCCTTCTACTAACATAGATGATCTTTATATAATTACTCCACTTAAATTAAGTGAAATGTTAAGTGTTTTGTTCACTCAACTTCAAACATCCACTTATGGTTAAAAAAAAGTAAATGAGTTTTTAAAAATTAATAATACATTACATCTGATAGTTTGGATCGGTTCACACTAAATGTTAAGAATATATATTGGAAGAAAATACTAATACGGACCAGAACGTTAAAAATCCTTCATTTTTCTCAAAAAATCTTCAACCCTTGGCAAGTTTGTTTTTTATTAGAGAATTTTCTAACTTTCACCTTTATATCACTATAGTTTTCACAACATATTCAGCTTTCAAATATTCGGTTGCCATTTCGTAGTTAGGCATCGAATTATTTTCCCATATTCGATGCATCTTATTATGCATATTATTTCTAAGCTAAAAATATTTTATTTATTTTAGGATTAATAAACAGTTTAATTTTATGAGGTGAACGAGCGTGCTTCAATTTATCCATAAATTAATATGGATCATATGATTTATTGGTCAAATATATCATTAATTTCTTTGAAAAGCTATTAATACACTATAGTGATTCTCTTTGTCTATTTTGCATTCGATAGAGAAAAATGCACATTTCTTAATTTATTCAAATTTGAGTACAATTATATTTTTCTAAACGATCTTATTTTAATGTAACTCATACCCTAAACTTTCAAGATGGCTATATATTGTTGGTATATCATAAATTTGTGAATTTTCAAATGAGCAGAATAAATATATAAAAAGAACCGACAGTTTAGATAGATAAAATAACGTGCGTACGAAATGGGGGAGGACAATGTTGTTGGTGCTTCCTTTAATTCTCAACTTGCTAGTAAAATATTCATGTTGATTTCGTGTCCAACCTATATATACTAATTTCTAATATTTCAAATAGAGTAATTAACACATAAAATTCAATTTTTTATATGTTGATCTTCTCACTTATGCTACCAAGAAAGATTCATATAAGTGAAAAACATAATTACATTTTTTTGCTACATCCACTCAAAATTCCATATGAATTTAAGTATGTAACTCGACTCAACATTTTGATAATTTACTGGGTCTATGTGTATATCTTTTCAGGGTAACGATATGAAAATATAATATCTTTTAAGAGTCCGTATATCAAAATTCTAATTTAAATCGGCACCATATTGTAGAATATGTGTATGATCAGGCTCATGTAAAATCAAATTGATCTTGGGACAGCTTTAGAATGTATATATATCATTTTTTATCTCATTTGTTTAAAGAATTCACTATATTAAGAAGTGTTTGAACTCAATTTTTTGGTTCAGTTTAATATATATATATATATATATATATATATATATATATATATGGTGATTTTGTTTTTCTTTAACTTTGTCACTATCATCATTGGATTGAATTTCATCTCACTAATCCAATGATGATGAAAGATAAAATAAAATTAATTTTAAAAAAAAAAACAAAATATCATAACTTTCAATATATATATATATATATATATATATTGTAAGCTGTTAACTATGCTATGTATACGAAATGGGGAGTAAAATTGATGGATGGTGGAGATCAAGGAGGCGGTGTTGACTTTTTTGCTTGTAAAGAGTTTGACAGCTGTGGGAATAATCATGTGTAGTTAAGGTGCACCGTTATTCCTACGCGTTAATATATCTGGCCACTGAACAATTGCTTCCTCTCCAATCATTGGATCACTAATATTCCCAATTTTCAGCTAATATTTGTTTAAGACTGAAATATTTATATTATATTTTTTTTACCAATTTAGCATTTTTATAGTTATGTTTTTTCATTTTTATAATCATTAGTCGTTGTGTTAGTTTCTTGCAAGTTATAGCTTAGTGTGTGAAAGCATAAACTAAGATTCATCACCAACTGCATTTTTCTTAGTATTTATTGTATGTTTACTTATATTAATATTAATTTGTTTGCCAGTTATATAATTGGGGATCAGAAGAATTGTTTATTGGTTTTTCCATTGATAGAGCATTTGGCTTTGTTTATACAGTGATAATTTGGAACTTATCTCACTGCTACATCTCAAACAACAGTTCTTGACGTTTAGTTATAATTTATAACTATGTCAAACCATTTTTTGAAACAAAAATGTCATTAATTATTGATAACATTATCAACAAAAATTTGACCAGTGACTAACGATGGTCAATTTACCACCTGAATGGCAAACCGCGTAAATCACTCAAGTGGAAGGCTATGACCTGAAAGAGCGGAGTTTAGGGTTAAATGAGTCTGATAACCGGCTCAACGAACTCGTCTATAAGATAATCGCTTGAGCCGAATTCACGATATAATATTTGTTATATTTGAATTCCTTATCCAATAAGGAAAATATCTCGAATCCTTAGGGGATTCGGATTTCATAGCCAATAAGGAAAATCCTAATTGGGAAAGAGATCTGCAATCAAAAGAAGAAAGAATACAAGCACGAATCCTAATGAGATTCGGATTCATTAACGTATTGAGCAAGTATGCAAGCCTATAAATACCCCAAAAGCCCTAAGTCAAAGGTATGCAATTTCTAAACCCTAGTCATTACTTTGCTTAACTGATTCCTCAAAATCCTTACTAACTTAGGCATCGGAGAGTCCACCCAAGGGCAGCCCCCGATCCTAACCTCTATGATTTCAGGTAGAGACGATGCCGGAGTTACAAGAAGGTTGATTGGAGATCAAGATTTGGTGTCTAGTTATCAATTGGTGCGGTGAGCGTGGAGTTAATTTCTGTTACAAAAAAATGGATTTTAGCTTCACCGAATTGTTCAAATCTTTAGAAAATCAGTGTTCAATTATTTTTCAACGACTTCTGAGCATGTCGGAAATCAGTCCCTTATCCACAGATGGGGTGGCAGCCACCACTAACGGCGAAAGCTCTACGGTGGAGGTCTCAAACGTTGTGAGCCAACTGGCTGTGACCACCAATGCGGTTGTTTCCACCTCGGCTGCATTAACGGACTCTATTGTAGCATCCACCTTCCGTACCCTGCAAGCAACATTGGTGCACGTCCTTGACCCTTTGGTGAAATTGTCAAACAAATATGGCATAACGCCAGAGGAACAAAACGAGCTTCTTAATTCACTTCTAAAGTACCACGCAGCTGCGCAACAATACTACCCATTAAGTGGTCAATCTGCACCCTTTTGGGCCACTCTACTAGCAGAAACTTGTTGCCTACCTTTAAGACTCTAAACTTTACTAGTTCTATTGCCCCTCCTACGGATCAACCGTCTCAAGGCACAGGGACAATGCCTACTCCATTAACCCAGCAGATTTCCCAGTACCCTCAGCTGCCGCCTCAAACCTCTATGCCAACTTTAGAAGATGGTGACAGAACCGGTGGTTTACCGAGAGAAGATTCAGCTAATCTGCACGGGACAGATTCAGCAGCGCAACAACTGCCTATGGGTAGATTTACTCCTGATCGACTTGCTATGTTGCAAGCGTTGTTAGGACTCATCCAGCAGGGGGGATTGAATTTTCCAAATAACTCGGGGTTGTGCAATCTCCATCAGTCACACCGGAGTCATAGCGAATCCAACAAGGTTTGAGCTGGGGAGGGGTCTTTTTACAAGATAGGTTTGAGCACTATTTGGAAAAACACTTGGAGAAGGGGTTGAAGAAGTTTTTTGTTCCAACCACATAGGGAAAAAGGAATGCACCCTTTCTACCGGGAAATAATGGAGACGCCTTTGACAAGGCTTTCATTCACTCCCCCATTCAAATAATATGACGGTAAAACTGACCCATACTTTCATGTAAATGACTACTCAAACAGGATGGATATAGCTGGAGCCAATGAAGCATACAAGTGCAGATGGTTTTCTTGCTCTCTAGGCAGCCCAACAGCAGCCTGGTATAGTAGATTGCCGCTTGAGTTCATTAAAAGCTGGGATGACCTCAATGAGAAATTTTACAAACACTTCATGGGATCGGCACCTACTGGCTATGTTAGTTGGTAGTTGCACGAAATAGTGCAAGGACCAGATGAATCATTGAGAGATTTTATCTGGCGGTTCAATGAAGCTACTCTTAATGTTCGGGATCTAGACTTCAACACTACTAAAGAAGCAATGGTGAAAGGAACTCGAAGTGAAAAACTACAGAATGATATAATAGCTAGAAGGTCGACTGAAATGACACAACTCATATGTATAGCTAATAACTTGGTGGAAATTGACAAGCTGAACCGGCAAAAGAGAAGAAAGAAGAGTGGGAAAATCCTCGACGTGATGATGGAAGAAGAGATCAAGGCTGACAAAACCTTTCACGCGATTTTGGAAGAAGTAGACCATGATTTGATAACAACTACTCGGATCGTCCTCAACTCAATGCACCTTTGAGGCGGATTTTGCTTGCAATCTGGCAAAGTCCGTAGAAAAGAAACATCAAGTTCCCCAAAGTTCCAGACGGTGTGGTGCTTGGAACAGACAGTGAGAGGTACTGTGAATTTCACAGGGCTAGAGGACATCGCACGGATGATTGTAAACTATTGGCCGAGATGGTTTATTCCTTGATCAAGGAAGGAAAATTTAGCCAGTTCATTAAAGGGATACGCAAGGAGACAGGGAAGACGCCTAGACTTGAGGAGGAGAAATTTGAAGGAGAAGGTCCAAAGAAGAAGCAATATAAGGGCAAAATTCTAGTTATTGTGGGTGGTCCAGAGTTTGAGTCGCCTTAAAAAAAAGCAAGGAGCTCCAAGAGCGCGATCCCACTATATTCTGATGACTCCGAGGTCAATGCAGAGTATAGAAAGGTGACTATGGTAAACCAACCATATGCAGACCCACTTGTCATTGAAACAATCATTGAGGGGTACTTGGTAACAAAGATAATAATTGATGTCGGTAGCTCTGTAAACATGATACACAAACCGGTGTTTGACAAGCTGGGAGTGCAAACGATTCAGGTACAACCGCTGATTTCCCCAATTGTTGGAGTAAGAGGATTTACCAGGAATTCTCTAGGTGACGTGAGGATGGATACAATGATCAGGGATTACAAGTATGAGTATCGGGCTAAGCTGGAGTTCACGATATCTGATCTAGATATTGGCAACAATGTTATCCTTGGGAGACCCTTTTTGTGTGTGTCTGCCACCTCAATCTCCCCTCTCTATATGGTACTTCGAATTCCAACTAGGGACGGGGGTGGCAATAATAGTGGGTAATGCAACCAAAGCGCAACAAGTGTATTTGTCCTCCCTTTCAAGCAGAGGAGAGACAGGGAGGAAGTAATTGAGGAGGCAGAAGGTGAAGAAACTGGCAAGGCTGAGCCGGTGGATGAGTTGGAAGTATTCCAAGTGGCCCCTAATAAGCAGCTGAAAATATCAAAGAATTTGGACGAGGGAGTAAAGCAGGAGATAAAGCAAGTTTTGATGCGGTGACTGAATACTTTCTCTTGGACCGATGATGATATGGAAGGAGTGAGACCCGAGGTAATGAAACATAGTATTAACCTTGAGCCGGATGCCAATCCAGTAAAGCAGAAGAAGCAAAAGTTTGCGCCGGATAGGCAGAAGGTGATTGAGGAGGAAGTAGACAAATTACTTCGATTGGGCCACATTCGTTAAGTGAATTACCCGGACTAGATTGCCAATGTTGTTTTAGTTAAGAAGCCATCAAGAGCATACCGCATGTGTGTAGATTTTACAGCCCTCAACAAAGTAACGTTGAAGGATAGTTACCCACTCCCGAGTATTAATCAATTGGTTGATTCAACTGCCAGATATGCTATTTTCTCTTTTCTGGATGCAAAAGCTGGGTTTTACCAGATACCCATGGATGGAGACGATGAGGAGAAAACTTCCTTTATTACCCCTAGAGGCATTTATTGTTACACGGTAATGCCTTTCGGGTTAAAGAATGCTGGAGCAACTTAATAGAGATTGGTAAATTAATTGTTCAAAGAAGAAATTGGTGAATCCATAGAAGTGTATATTGATAACATGATCATTAAAAGCAAGTCTGAAGCAATGCACGCGGAGGATATCAACAGGGTTTTTGAACGACTAAAGCTCTACCGGCTCAAACTTAATCTAGAAAAGTGTGCTTTTGGTGTTAGAAGCGGCAAATTTCTCAGGTTCATGATCTTGGAACGCGATATAGAAGCCAATCCGGAGAAGATTAAGGCAATAATAGACATGAAACCACCTAAGAATTTAAATGAAGTTCAGCAGCTTAATGCACTCGCTAGATTTATCTCTTTCTCAGCAAAGCGATGCATGCCTTTTTACAAGGCAATTAAGAAAGACCATAAATTTAGCTGGGATGAGGCTTGATAGGCGGCGTTTGAAGATATCAATAAGTTTCTGTCTATCCCACCTTTATTAAGCCCGCCTATGCAAGGAGAAACATTGTATCTATATTTGGCTACGACAGATGAGGTGGTTGGAAGACAGGAGCAATTCACTGTGTACTACACTAGCAACGTGTTGAGAAACGCGGAGTTGAGATACCCAAAGATCGAAAAACTGGCTCTGGCGTTGGTTCACTCCTTGATAAGGCTTAGACCTTATTTTCAAGCCCATACAATTGTCGTAAGGACTAGCTATCCGCTGAAGAAGGTCCTCCAAAGGCCCAAGATGTCCGGACGATTAGCTAAATGGGCAATTCGCTTAAGCGAATTTGATTTACGTTTCGAGGGGAGGCAAGTGCTAAGGGCTCAAATCTTGGCTGATTTTGTTACTGGGTTTGCAAGGCTTGAGCCGGAAGTGGCAGTCAATTCTAAGACTTGGATGATCTACGTGGACGGATCTTCTGGATAAGATGGAGCCGGATTGGGAGTGTACATAGTAGGACCGGAGAAAATCAGGTTTTCATATGCAACAAAGCTGGGATTCTCACCAACAAATAATGTAGCAGAGTACGAGGAGGTATTCAAAGTTCTGGAATTAGCGTTGGAAATAGCTCTCGATAAAGTCTGTTTTAGGAGTGATTCAAAGTTAATTTCCAATCAGATCAACAGATGCTATGAAATAAGAGAGCCAAGCATGGCAAAATACCTATCAAAGGTGCGCACGCTGATAGAAAAGCTAGAAGCGAAAACCACATGGAAAGTTGAAAACATTCTAAGAGCCGAGAATGTGAAGGCTGATAACTTGGCAAAGCTTGCAGCTAGCGAAGAAGGGTGGAAACATCTAGAATGTCTTTATGAGGTTCTGCAATATCCAGCACACGAGGTTAGAGAAGTTCTCACGATACAGTTTGAGGAGAATGATTGGAGATTTCCAATCGTTAACTACTTGTGCAATGACATTCTCCCGGAAGACAAGTTTGAGGCGGCCAAGATTTGCAGGAAGTCGATGCGCTTTGTTATTATGAGTGATGAGCTGTATAAAAAGAGTTATGCTAACTCTTGGTTAAGATATGTTGACAGGACTTTGGGTAAGAACATATTGGAAGAGCTACATGAAGGAGATTGTGGTTCTCATCAGGCGACTGATACGTTGTTAAGAAGGGCAAGCTTGGCGGGCTTCTATTGGGAAACGATGAAGGCCGACGTGGATGAATATGTACAACATTGTCATCGATGCCAGTTGCACTCTAGGAAAATACACATTCCCAAAGCATTGCAGAAACCTCTCAAGGCCAGCTGGCCTTTCTTGTAGTGGGGAACTGATATATTTGGTCCAATGTCGGAGGCTTCAAGGCAAAGGAAATTTATCGTGGTGGAAATCAACCATTTCACCAAATGGGTTAAGGCGAAGCAATTGGCGCAATCACGCCTGAGAAGATTATTAACTTTGTGCAGAACAATATAGTCACCCACTTTGGGATTCCCACCGCATTGTCTCAGATAATGGGACTCAGTTCACCTCCAAAAAGTTCTTAGAGTTTTGTGAGCGCCTGAAGATAGAGAACACCTTTTCCACAATGGCCCATCCACAGACTAATGGGCAAACTGAGGTTACCACTTGGACGATAGTACAAGGTTGGAAGAAACACCTGATGGAGAAGAAAGGAAATTGGCTAGATGAATTAATTAATGTTCTTTGGGCGTACCGAACTACACCATGCACATCAACTGGAGAGACGCCATTTTCTTTAATATATGGCGTGGAAGCGGTTATACTAGTAGACATTGGAGCTCCATCTGATCGGACACAGTATTATAGCGAGAAGGACAACAACATCAACTTGAGGTACCATCTCGATAACCTCGATGAAAGAAGGGAGTGAGCGAGCATACTTATGGCAGCATACAAGGCAAGAATTGCAAGGTATCACAACAAAAAAAGTCCGACAAATCCGCCTGAAAGTCGGAGACTTTACCTTAAAGGACTCCAATGCATCACAGACTAGAGAGGGAAAAGGCAAATTTGGATCAAACTAGGAAGGTCCCTATTTGATTTCAAAGGTCTTAGGCCCCGCAACCTACAAGTTGAGCACTCTAGACGGAAAAGAGCTCTTAAAGACGTGGAACATTGCAAATCTGCGTCCATATTTCTTGCCAAAGCCATAGATAGAATAACGTGCCCTACTCTTTTTCCTATTAGTAATCTTTTTCCCACTGGATTTTTGATTGTTAGTAGGTTTTAACGAGGCGACACCAGTAGAATGTAGAAAGTCATTGTATTCAACCTTCAAGTTATTAATAAAGTTTTTATTTTCGTCATTATATATAGATTAATTTCAGCTAGTGATAGACAGAGTCACAATAAAACCGGCGCAAGGCCGAGGTTATTAAAATAACATAAGGCTATTAACTGATCGCTAACAGGTTAAATGATAACAATGGCGTAAGGCCTAACTCAAACGAGATAGCGTGAAGGCTATACATCAGTAATAGGCTGAATCACAATAAAAGTGACGTAAAGCTATCTTATATTCAGACGGCGCATGGAGTTAAAGAAATATTAAATAGCATCTGGCTTGTTACATTTTCACAGGGATCAAAGTCATAGTATACGTAAAAATAACAATATAACATTCCAGGCGGTGTAAGGCCAAATTATGTAAAAAATGGGGCAAGGCCAAAATTGTAAAATTACCAAAAGGCTATCATTTAACCTGTTTTAGATCGCGTATTAATGAAAATGGCGTAAGGCCTAGATAATGACAGAAGCGAAATGCTTATTTTTAAAATTTCAATCGTTAACAGACCGAATAATGTTAACATAACGCGAGGTGGAGATTGCAAGAATAGCCTTAGGATTATCATTAATTTGAGGTGGTTAAAAGCCAAATTGATGTACAAAACGGCACAAGGCCGAAATTGTTATTCAAAGACAGTATAAGGAAAATTTTATCATGAATTTGGTACAACACCAAAGTGAAAATAATTAGTTAGAGATTATCTGAAATGAATTTATAACACTGATTATTCCAAGTACCGGCTAATTTGCGAGTTAAAATAGCTAAAGACTATGTCTCAAAGTTATTTTCAGGCAGCGCAATGCAAAACGCCAAAAGCTAAAGCATGTGGGAAATTCGAGGCAATCAGCATGGCTTGCTAATGAAATAGAGAAACATTCAAAATATTCACAAAATGAATAAAAAGTAAAGAGTACAGCATAAATATCCAGAAAGGGGAAATAATACATAACTCTGGCGAAGGAGAGACAAAATTGTTCAAGGTTCATAAATACATAAAAATAGATAAATTTAGGCTTCATCATTATGGTCGGAAGAGTTCTCATGGTTTTCATTGACCAGCTCATCTTCACTGTGTTTTTCTTGATGCTCGGTTTTTTGGGTTTCCTCTTCCTATGAGCTAGGCTGGGGGTTGTTCCCGATATTGTCAAATCATGGAGGAACAACCGCCTAGAACACTTCATCTGCCAGCTTAGGCACTTTATTCTTGCACGTGTCAAAAACGCGCTTCGCATAATCAACGGGCCGTGCCACAATCTCCTCAATGGTCGCATCCCAAGCGACAAGCTCCTTTTTTGCTTCCCCCAGCTCATTCTCAACTTGAGACTTGCCCATCTCAAGCTCCTCAATCTGCATTTGAGTTGAGGTTTTGTGATGCTCAAATTCTTTGTTAAGCTTACCTAGCTCGGTTTGGGCGACGATCAACGAGCTATTCAACTACTTGCAGTCATCGTTTTTCTTTTCAAGTTGTTTCTTATAAGAATCAACTTTTTTCTACAGCTTGACAATTGAGTCGGCCTCAAAGTAAAAAAAGTGGGGCTCTATTCAACATCTGCAACAAAAGTAGTGAATGGAAAATGTCAAATAACCAATGCAGGCAAACGGAATATCAAATAAAGTCTTACCGTAAGAGACCTGTTTGCCATCTCCCTAGAAAACTTCTTGAGTGGTTCAGATCTCAACCCTATGCATTCAGCAGGCAAGGGGATAGCTGCACAAAGCGCTTTAAAACAGATTCATCAGTAATGCTCCCGGATGAGCCGGCTAACTCAAAAAGAACTTCTTTGAGTTTGGTGGCAGGGGACACCGACTCACTAACAACTTGAGTGATTTTTTCTCATCAGCAATGAGCGTCTCGTTGTTTTCCACCTCAACGACCTGATATACATTAGCTTAAGAACCATGAAGAACATTCAACTTAACAAAACAACGATTTGATGTTTATCTTTCCCTTATCTTTGGTGCGTTTGGAGGCACCACTAGCTTTAGTATCATTTTGCGCTTCCTGGTTTGGCCCGCCGCTTTACGGTCGTGTGAAGCTGCACGATTGTTGTCAACAACATCGTTAGAAGGGGTGTTGTTAGAGCCAACTAGAGTAACTTCCTGCTGCACTTTCGCCAAAAATATTGCGTTCACTTTGCTCCCGATATTCACCATTTTGCAGTACAGAAGTAAAAAACAAAAGCAAAATATGAGTTTCAAGAAAAATACCTTTTTCCTGGTATAGCTCTCCTAAATAAGTTATTTTCCGGCTCTCTGGGTCAAAATGAATTAGTTTCTATTGATTGAGAAAAGCATTTGAGATGGTGGACCATGTCCATTTGTGTTGTTCAAGTAAATCAAACAACATTTCTCATGGGTTTCCCGATGAGGATGTTTGAATCTAGGAAGGTCTGGTTTTCGAGGCCTCTAACGAGTTGGAAACTCGGAATAATTAGGGTTGGCTTTAATATAATAAAAGTCTGACTTCCAATGTTTGACCGACTCAATACGCTCAGCAAAATAGTAGAAAAGCTGTCTTCCTTGAAAGTGTACATGATCCTCGTATGTATTGAGCTTTGCGCTACCTAGCTCCCTAAAAAAATCGATGTTGAATGGTCAGTAAAAACCTAGACATAGCTGGTAGTGGCCTACAATGTCAGTCCAGGTATTTAGGTGGATTTGAGGCGGAGGAGTCCCCCAATATCTCAGCAAATCACATATACCTTCCGGGAGCGGGTAGCGAAATTCTCTCCAAACTTGGATCTTATAAATACTAAACCAGCCGTTAGGAGCATTGTTCACACATTTGTGAGCTTCTGGTATGTGGTATTCGCAATGTTTTAACCAATCAAAGACCACAGCATCCGTCTAGAGATCGTTCAGGCGCATACTGGATATCATTTCATGTACCCGAGGGGTGCTTTTTTTGTCTTCTCTTTCTCTAAAACAACTGGATCTTCATCTGGGAATGGATGCGCCTCGATGATGCCTATCATTTTCCTTTTCGCAGCTTGTTTGAGACGAAATCCGCGGGTGCGTATTGTACGTGGTGGCTTAATATTGACAATTGCTCCCTGGTTGGCTGGAGCAGTATTGGTTTTCGATAGCAAAGACTTGTAGATAGAACATCTACAATTGATATTATTCCTATGGATCCTCTCACCGGCTGAATTGATAGACCTAGAGGTATTGAGACGGTTAGAAGGGTCAAATATTTTCAAAGGCTTCACATCTAAAGGCTTCGAGTTCTCATATATCAAGCAACAGTCATCACTGGATGATGATGATGATGACTCGGATGAAATATCAACAAAATCGATGCCCATGATACCGTCTGAAAATAAATTTTCCATAAGAATGGTAATCTAAGATCTAAAGATCCTGGACCTAGTTTCAGCCGGGAGGGAATACCTAGGGTTTTGCATAAACATAAAAATTCAACCGAAACCACAACGAGAGGATCAAAGTTCAAAATTTTCAATTTTTTCAAAAATTCTAAACAGGGCAAAGCTTTTAGCGCGTAGTGACAGTTCAACTTCCACAAACTAAACCCAGAAATCGAATGCAAAAGGAAGAGATAAACAAAGAAAAATTGTTACTTATGTTTGTAGCAGAGATTGTGATAGAGGAAACGGAAGGTTAAAGGTGCTAAAGAATTCATCAGAGGATTTCTCGCCAGAGGAAGAGATTTTTCCGGAAAAAGTTGCTGGAGAAAAATGGAAGTGAAATGCTAAGAAATGGGAGAGAAGGTTATGTTAAATATGAAGAAACTGACACGGGCTGTCACGTGTCTTGCATTGTGTGGATGATTTGACAATTAGGTTGATCTGATTTGATCAACGGGTGAGATTGAATCAATTCAATCAACGCAAGCTTCTTTGAGAAGCGAAACTAAAACTCACCGTTTAGCAGAAAGGTTACTCATAGTTAATGACATTTGAGCCGGACGTCAAGAAATGCAGGCTGAAGCGCTAAAGTATCTTCAATACTTATGGGGGGACTTCTGATAACATTATCAGTAAAAGTTGACCAGTGACCAACGATTGTCAGTTTACCGCCGGAATGGCAGCGTAAATTACCCAAGTGGAAGGCTATGGCCTGGAAGAGCGGAATTCAGGGTTAAGCGAGTCTGATAACCGGCTCAACGAGCTCGTCTATAAGATAATTGCTTGAGCCAGATTCACGATATAATCTCCGTTATATTTGAATTCCTCATCCAATAAAGAAAATATCCCGAATCCTTAAGGGATCCAGATTTCACAACCAATAAGGAAGAATCCTAATAGGGAAAGATATCTGCAATTAAAAGAGGAAAGAATACAAGCACGAATCCTAATGGTTACGGATTCATTAACGTATTGAGCAAGTATTCAAGCCTATAAATACCCCAAAAGCCCTAAGTCAAAGGTATGCAATTTCTAAACCCTAGCCATTACTCTGCTTAACTGATTCCTCGAAACCTTTACTGACTTAGGCATCGGAGAGTCCTTCCAAGGGCGGCCCCCGAACCTAATCTCTGTGACTTTCAGGTAGAAACGACGGCCGGAGTTACAAGAAGATTGATTGGAGACCAAGATTTGGTGTCTAGTTATCAATTATGACAAACTAATTATATATATAAACCAAAGTTTAAAGATTTTAGCAACGTAATATGCCAATTTTGGTGTTTAGATATATGACACAGACATTACGTCTTCAAAATGTAACAATAGAATTACTCTAAAAATAAGTTAATTAATTGCTAATTAATGTAAAATATATATACTATATATACACATTATTGGTGCCTCTTCGTTAGCAGAAAAGAAAACTTATACAAGTTATTTGATTAGATGGATTAGGATAGTAACATCCTTTTCCCTTTCCATTATCCGCTAATGGTAATACAAATTTTTGTTTATTATAATAATGAATTATTGAGACCGAGCATTACTACTTCAAATAAAAATAATCAACAAAAAATAGGAGATTTACAAGGTTTACTAATTCATGAGAAATATCGTGTAACTTTTTTTTCTACATTTATTTACTATACTATAAGTAGTGTGAGAGTCATTTGTTAAATTTCAAGCTCGAGTTCACACACGGGTGGATAATTCAGGTTGGGATAGACATATTCATTTGTAATCATTGTGTAACTAAAAGAGTTATAAAATAAAATATTTTGTTTGTTATACTTTAACAAAATCAATCTTACTAATCATATAATTTAGGCAAAACCCATATGGAGCTTCTTATTGTTGGCACAAAACACCCCTCAGTTCCCGATTGTTGTAATTGTTTCACTTAACCCCTTGAACTTGGCAAAAGTGTACACCTCAGCTCCCTCATAGCCATGTGTCAACTTTTTGTTGGTATAATAAAATTATTAAAAATTAACTCTTTGAAAAGTTAAATTAACCAAAATTTGATACGTGTCAATGAGCGGGACTGAGATGTGTACTTTTATCAAGTTAAGGGGGTTAAGTGAGACATTTGCAACTATAAGGAGCTAAGAGGCGTTTTGTGTCAAGATGCTCCAGATGCATTTTGCCTATAATTTACAAGCAATATTAACTAATTTTGATGCGTGAAATTGATGTATGAACTGAGTCCTAAATAGCAAGAACTCAAATTAAGTCATAATGAAGTAAACACGTTTTAACTATTTTCCTATATTCCAGTTCTTTTGTTAGGAAAAAGTGAGATAAAAATACGCTAAATCTGGAAAATACAATATATTATATTATATATTACTCCCACACGAAATATGGTACACATAGACATACGTTATGCATTGCATTAAGATATACATGAACAAATTGAGTACTACCTACTATACATGCAGGAGGAAAACATTGAACATTGTCCATATAGATATTTAAAGCTCACATATACAAAAACCAAACTAAATAAATTTTATATATCATTAATTGATTCTTACGAGTAAATTCTTTGCTCACTACTACATACCTTACTAGTCCTATACTTCTTGTTCACAAAAGAATAATGATTTATATGTAAAGTAATTTGTTCATAAAATTTTAAAAATTTTCGAAGTTGCGATATTTTTTCATTTAAAAGATAATAATGAATTTTTAAAAATTAATTTAAAATATCTTTAATTTCAAAAATATCTAAAATTATTTACTAATGTATATATTTTTAATGATTAATCTACAAAATTTTATAATAAAATAAACATGAATTAAAAGCAAAAAAAATCCCGACCCAAAATAATTTCTAAAAAAATGTTGGGTTAATAAATAATTTCTGATTTGGGATCGTTTCAGGTCCAAACCGAGATTTATGGGTTCAGTTTCATTTCGCATTGAAACCGAAAACACTAAGCTCGGTTTCTGACAAAAAAAAAATGTAAAAATAGAAACGTTATTCCATCCCCTAGTTCTCTTGTTGGTGCGTCTATTCTATTACATCAACAGTTTCAGACTCCAACCCAACAATCTTTAGAATATCGTTATATTTCTTGCCATTTTTTTTATCTACACACTTTCTATTTAATAAATTAATGATTGATAAATAACATGTTTCCTGCTAATTAAATTTCAATATCAATCGTATCTTTTTTTTAATTAATAATTACCAATTTTAATAAGTAATAAACAAACATTTGACAACATCAATTACTATATCTTCTTAAAAGATTATATGTACTTTGAAAATTGATGTATACCTATTTTTCTAATTTTCTAAACTTTCAAACATTTTACATTAACTGAGCTTTTAACTAAACTAACATACGCTTTGTAGGGAGCTATTTTCATATTTCTATTTTGGGATAAGTTCAAAAAAATCTCCTGATATTTCAAATTTCAGCAAAATATCCCCTGATATTTAAAACCAAGAAAAACGCCCCCCTGATGTTTGTCTCCGTTAGCAAAGTGAGGATCAGAGCCCTAACACTGTTAAAAAATGCCATGTCAGCAGGGACATTTTTGTCAAAACCTATTCTTTT
>CAOJBJ012904416.1:0-13006 GCA_948291685.1 Euphorbia celastroides
TTTTTTTCATGACTAACCCGGATAGTGCATGAAAATACCAAAAACATGATACAAAACCGCAAAGACTAAAAATATTAATGTTTATTTGTGTTGTATGTAAATAAATCAATTTTGGGGTAAAAGGTCATAGAATATGTTGAGTTGAACTTTCATTACATAATTTGGCTAAATGAAAAAGTAGGTACCGGTCACGAACCCGAATCTCAAGAATTCTCAGTCGAGCTTAGCCAGGTGGCGAATCCAAAGACATAATTAATGAATTTAAATAATTATCCAGTGCGATGTTCGCGCGTCCATTCTTAATTCGCCCGCTCAAAGTCTCCAAGGTGCAAGGATCGAAGTTTCGTGTCCAAATCTTGAGAAATTGGATATTCTGCTTTCGGATATTGAAAATGTCAAAGTGGCGAATGCGCCATCTTCAGTTTGCGTTTAAGGAGTTTAAGGAGTTTCTTGAGCAGTTTCAACATGTGAATAAGATAATAATGGAGTGGGTCTTCCTCGAGGTATGTTCTAAACCTATGCATCATTTAATTTGTGATGACAATCAAGTGAAAATATGATAGCATAACTTTATATTTCATTATATATTTACGTTTCGTTTACGGGTCTTCATTTCTTTATGCTTGAAGGTTGTATCAGAATTGTATGCTGAAGGTTACCGATTGCCGCAGTTAAACTACAAATGCTTGACTCTGAATGTTGGTGAATTCATTTTGGCAATTCCTGGAATCGCTTATGCTCTTCATTCACCATGGCTGGAGAGTTTAGTTATAAAGTTCACTTCAAAGTCTTGCAAGGTAAAATTTCTTGGAACCAACTATGCAATATGTATGGTGGATCAACTAAATTTGTACTGAACTTTTCAATGTGTATCAAAACAAGTTATGACATTTCATAAACTTTTGCTACCATTGTTTGTTCGGTTCATTGTACTAACCAATTCTCTCTTCACCACATGTCGGAAAAGGAACTCCAGGACTTGATGATTTCTAAACTAGACTGTTGGAACACTCATGGGCCCTCTGGTCTTACTTGTTTGGTGTCACAATTAAAGACCGTTGAGATAATTGGCTTGCATGAGACCGATGATAATTGTAAGTTTGAGCTTGAGTTCATTGAGTTTTTGTTGAAGAGCGCATAAGTATTGAAGAAGATGACGGTTTCGTTACAAAAATCCAGAAAAACTTTTGTGATTGAATTTTCTCAGAAGTTGTCGAGCTTCCCAAGATATTCGCACCGTGCCAATGTGGAGTTGTTATGTTCCACTTAGCTAAGGTGTAGCACTTGTTCAAAAGACTTCTAAAGCTACATTAACATTTAGAGTTTTTATTTTTTATTTTTTTGTATTTGATCTTGTTGTTGTTTCTATTCTGGAGAATATTTTATGGCTGTTTAGTTGGATGCTGCTGTAAAAAAGTTAACTATTTTTGTATGAAGGACTAGGTAGTAGGTACCTTTAATTTATGGCTGTTTAGTTGGATGTTGCTGTAAAAAAGTTAACTATTCTGGAGTATATTTTATGGCTGTTTCTAGGGTTTCATATCAAGTCAATTTCAATTTTCATCTATCTGGACATTTGGTCTGATGTTTTTCTGCGTTTTTCAGTTTTTGTGTTCTCTGAGACTTGAACATTTTATTCTCTTCATTCTCTGAAGCTTTAGGTGTTAGTTATAAATGTTAGATTCATGAATTAACCGGTAAAGTTTCTTGGGATAAATCATGTGGTGCACATTAAACTGATCATTTTGATGAATACATTTACAAGCTTTACCACTTCACGAACTTTTCCAATCATTGTTCACTTGGGTTCTTGGACTAACCGATTCTCATCAGGATACATGGGATAATGATCTCCATGACTACTGGAATTCTAATGGCTACGGTGGTCTTAGTTGTTTGTCTTCATATTTGAAGACTGTTAATATAACTGGTCTTAGGTTTTTGTTTTCGAATTCATTGAGTTTTTATTGAAGAATGCAAGAGTGTTGGAGAAGATGATCGCTGTATTTAAAAAGTCGAGAGAAGATTTTGTGACTGGATTTTCTAAGAAATTATCAAGTTTTCCAAGGTATACTTCCCGTGTCAATGTCGTGTAGAAGTCTGTTTATAGTTTCTGTAATGTTTTATCATGTTTGATCCGCCACCTTTGGAACTGCTACTCTACGTTATGATAGCATAAGTGTAATTAAGGACTTTTCTACCATTTCTTCAACATGTAAAGGAGATGAAATCTGGTTTAACTGGGTAAGAGTAAAAAAAGCAATGATTTTCGTTCTTTTAAGCATTCAATCTTTCTGCTTATGATATTTGAGTTTCAAATGAAATTACATTCTTATTATATCTTTGCAGTGTCTTCCATATTAGATACAAAAAGAAGGGAGTCTATAGCATGTTTTTGGCTATTAAGGAAATTTAAAGACTGCTCAAATGTAATTTCAAAGGAATTTTTATTATGAAAGAAAAGGGACAAACTATGAAAGTAATATCCAAGGATCTTTTGTTTCAAAGTTTATTGATATTGTTAATTGCTAAATTAAATGAACTTGTGCTGATTTTGCAACATGCCTTTAAGTGGAAATCCACGAAGGAATACCAACGGATGTTATTCTGTAAGTTTACAATTGTTGTTCATATCTTAATTAGATACGATGCACTTAGCATCTAGTTTTTCAAAAGAAAATAATCTTTTTTTTTTAGATATGATACCATGTGAAATTAGATTCTAAAGTTCTTTTTTTTTAATTAATCTTGTTTCAAGTGCTCTACCTCGGTGAATTTTAATCTGATTTTTTGGTCATATACAATGTTCTAGACTTTCTTAGAGAGTCTCATCGTGCAAATGTTCCTATTTTGAGGCATTAAAAATGTGCTAAGTTAGATTCTAACTCGGAAGAAGCTATAGGTCTGATATGTGGTTTCAGATGCTATCACCATTTGGTAGATTTGGTTCGCAAGCTACTGGTACACAATTTGACAAATCCTTGTCTTTATATCTTCAAAATGCAAGGGTACATTTTATCTTAACGGTTTTTGTGTGACTGTAGAGATATGATGATTCGTGCCTTGCATTTTTTGTACATTGTTGAATCAGGATTGCTTGGAACCTGTTCGCCTTTTAAATAAAAGTGCAGAACCACTAATCCTCAAACAGTTTCTCACAAAATCAAAAGGAAAGGAACAGTTTATTCATTAAACTGAACATGCTTTGGATCCTTCACCTAATTACATACCATGTGTTTCGATTTCATCTACACAATCTTCATATTTTTCCAACTGACTCCAATTTTATTCCAGAGCAGTCACAGAACTTCCATTGCTCGAAAAACTGAAAAGAATGCAAGATTTTTCAATAAATGCCAAATTGAACAATTATTAAATTCACAATGAAGTAGTCTTCAATCTCCAACATCCTCTAAGGATAATCTTCGCAATTGTAAGATCACAGGACTAAAATACTTCGATTGCAGAATACACTTCAAAATAAACAATTGCTCAGTTGACCATTTGTTTTTTCTCTCATATTCTCGATCACGAATTTCATTAGTTGATTTTAACAAGTTTTTCTTCTATATGGACTTTTCTATTCATACGAACTTGTCGAGTTTTTACAGTCATTCTCAGTCCGTTTGTAGGTGAAGTAGTATCATAATTTATCAGCTTTTGCATTTCTGACATCAAACAACAATTATAAATTATTACATTATCTTGGCTTGAACTCTATTTTTCCCGACTCCAACCAAGCCATAGATTGCAAATTTGTTTAGGCACAGATGTCTAGCAGCATCCATTGCCGGAACATGAATAGATTAGGTGCATATACTTGTTGCATAATGAAAGGCAGCCACTGGCAAATGTTTCCTCATACTCCTGAATCACAGTTACTATTTCACAACTGATAGCTGTGAGTTTGTTGTGCGAATCTGAGAATCTGGATGGACCTTTTCGCTTTTAATGTAATGAACTGTTTGAAACGACGTATGTACCAATTTTGTGTCATTGTAGTATTGTTCCTTCTTCAACTGAAATGCTGTGGATAGGCATGTTTTTTCCCAAAAATAGGAGGGGAAAAAAAACTTGATGTTCTTTATCTAGAAATGAATTTATGAGCGATTTCATTTGAATTTTAAATCAAGTTACATGCTTGTATATTTTTTTTGCAGGCTGCATTTTGCAACTTTTATGCACACAAGAATTAGTCATCGAAATGCCAGACCGAGAGCTGAAATATTTTTATAAGGTTATTGCAAAAACAGAACTTTATTGATGGTTGTCGCCATTTATATTTACTTTTCTGTTTTTATTTTCAGGGTCGTTTATCAAATATTGCAAAATCTAGCTTTCTTTCATACCATATTTCATTGTTTTAGCTTTTAACTCATCCAATGTGATTAGTTAGTGCCGTGATCATGTATAGTTGACCATTTGTTTGTTCTTATGCTCTATGGTCTCAATCACAAATTTTGTTTGTCGATTCGAAAAAAGTTTGGCTATACTAAATGGATTGTTCTGTTTATACAAACTTATTATGCATACTATGCAGTCCTTCTCAGCCTGTTTGCAAGTGAAGTAGAAATATAACCGCTTCCATTACATGGACCAACACACTGACTATTTATAGTAATCAACATGGTTTTTCAAAAAAAAGTAATCAACATGACTAAGAGCCATAGCGTATTACCAGCAAGGTGTATATATTGATTTAATACCACATTTTCAATCTCGAATTGATTGGTAAACAAATTAAAGAAAGCAATAGGAAGATATGAATTAGTGAACACAACATTATTAGTGCTAAGAAAGATAGGACAAATGCTCAAAGAAAGATCCAGTATTGAAGATTTAGTTGAACTGCACATTACCCTAAACCACTTCCACGACTAGTACAAATAGCACATATTTACAAGAAATGGCTGCTTGAAACTCTTAAAAATACTCTAACAGGTTATTATGTACATCGACAATGGCTTGTTGAAAGCGTTATTTAACCATTTTTCAAGAAACTTGACTAGAAGTTTTTTTAAACTTGACGAGCAGTCGTATATAGAGACTCTCCATCATATGCTAGGGTAGTCCAGTTGAACATTAAATCCATGACCCTATCCCTCTACCCATTTGATGACTGGTCCGATTCTGAAAACCATAGTAAATACAATACTAATCCTAGACACTGATCCAAAAGAAATTCCACTGCAAAGTCATAAAACTCCATCATGCGATTTTGATCCTCCCCTTGATCGCCCAATGCCGCAGCATCCTGAACCATGGCTTTGAATGTCCTACCTGATGATAAGAAGGCATAAATGAGAAAATGTGTATGCTATATAGGTTCTATATATAGAGCTTAAGGGGCAATTGATTCTTATTGATGTAAACATCATGTTCTCGGAGATATAAAAACCAAAATTTAAAGGATCATCATAACCAACTAAATTCACTTTAATCAGAAGTAAACTACCTGTAGAATTCCCGACTCCAACCAAGTCATAGATTACAAATTACTTGTGACCTCCCTCAAAGTTTGGACGTTTTTCCATGAATTCAGCTCAATAAAATGGATCTCTCTCTTCTCTGTTTGTTTTCTTCGGATTTTGATGAGGCAACTGATTTGAATTCAGATCTTATAAAGAGCACAATAGACCTATAAAAAGCATGTTTACTAATTAATTTCATTATGACTTTAATACCAACAACTCAGCCAGCTGTGTATTTGGTGTTTAATTCACATTTCATAATTGAACACAACAATCATGCTGTGTATTTGGTGTTTAATTCACATTTCAGAAAAAGTCTCCTTTTCAGCACATGTGCGCCACATCAGCGCAAGTGTACTCCACTCACTTGTATGAGAGTGGGCAAGTACATGCAAGGGGGTTATGTTATATAAGTTTGCCAATTTGAGAGGGCAAAGTATCATCCCTGGAATTTTAGGATGGCACACGGCTATTTATGCCAACTTCATGATCTGACTTATGCGTTTGGCCATAGTTTCATAGATATGCATCATTTAAAATGATTCTATCTATTACTTAACGTTTTAGTGGTTAAATAATATGTAACTTAATAACAACTCACGCTCACCATAAAATTTCATCTAAATTCATCAACTACTTATAAATCCATTCAAATCACAAAAGCATCAAGTTGGTGTGTGAATATAATCCAATTGCACAATACCTTAAAAATTGGATCATACCTATTTAAATAATCTCAATTGACTAGAGACAAAACCCACTAAAATTTCCAAAAAAACCAACTACATTAAAGATACTTAACAAAAAATCAAATCATATGCCAAAGGTCCATATGGTATTCCACCTTCACTTGGACCATTGCCACATGTTTTCCTTCACTTTTTGCTTTTATTTCACTTGCTTCTACTTCTTAGATCCCAATGAGACAGTACACTTGAAACATCTTAAGGAATTCAGTGCGAGGTGGTGTGAGTTCTCTGATCAAGCCATATCATTTTCTTTTTGTTGAAATTTGAAATCGAATTGCATTCTTATATTTTGTTTGCAGACTGAGCTCTGCAATTTTTATGCGCTCGAGAAATTAGTCATTGAAGTACCAGAACGAGAGCTAAAACATCGTTATAAGGTTATTAGATAATTGAAACTTAATTAATGGATCGTTGCCACCGTTTATTTTGAATTCCCATGTCCTATGCCTTTTGGAAACAACCAATTTATGACAATTAATACGTAAAACCTAAAATATAAAATAGTACTTGTGAGCTCCCTCAACGATTATCCATAACTTCACAAATTATTGACCATAATTTAGCAATATGATTAACCCAGAAGACCCCAGCATACTGAATTCCCAGAGCCGGCAACCATTGCTTTCCCCTGATGAAGCGAGCCACAGTAATCAACAAGAGTAAGTAAAGTCGATCTTTTCAAGCGCTTAATCTTGTAAACAAGGGGCGTAATTTGTTGGAGGTCATAGATCCAGAGCTCGTAGATAGTTACCAACCGGAGGAAGCCAGTGTTACCCTCAACTTAGCGGTGGAGTGCGTGAGCGAAGGCCAGAGATGGACCAAGTAGTTGAGGCCATGAATCTTGCCTTCAATCCAAACATGGGACAAGGGGAATCCTCCTCAGAAGAATGATTCATGAAATTAATTGATCATAGTCAAATAGGGTATTCCTGGAACTCAAGTCATTGGGATTGATCACTTCGTCAGCTCCAATTCCATATTGGGTGTCGTCCCTATACCAGGGTAGTCCGTGGGGACTTAGCTCACACCACTTGATCCTTGGATCTCAGCCTTTTGTGAAACAACCAATTTATGACCATCAGTGCATAAAAACTAAAATCTAAAGGATCATAACCAACTAAATTCACTTTAATCTGAAGAAAAGCACCTGAAGAATTCCCAACTCCAACCAAGCCATTGATTACTAATTACTCGTGAATTCCCTCAAACTTCGGATGCTTTTCCATTGCAGCTCAATTGAATGGATCTCTCTTTCTACTTGTTTGAATTCAGATCTTATAAAGAGGACAATAGACCTATAACTAGCATGTGGTGTATTTAATGTACTTATTGAACACAATAATTGACAAGAGTAAATAAATTACTCTATGTGGAAAAACAAAAGAAAAGGTGTTCATTAAAGGAAGATTCAATTTGGGCTAACATCAAATTCAGTAGGTAGAATTACTACATTACCATTTACTCTTTTTTTCATGTTTATCTCTTTGTTCAGTTGTACAAAAAGAAACAAAGAGAAGCCTTTATCTTATGAAAGCCAGCTCACGTTTTAATGGATGTTTTTGATAGTTGTTGAAAGAGTTGGAGTGCAAATGAGTGTTGTAGGGATCATGTAACGATTATTCTCAGTTTTGATTTCTCTTTTTGACAAGTAACAAGGCTTAAAGGTCCGCAGAGAAGAAAATCATTCTATCAAGGAAGTAATATCAAGGGATTTTAAGAATACTCCGTTTTTATTTTGCAAGAGCTTTTTCAACAATTTTCTTGTAGCCCCTTTCATTAAAAGTAAATCATGTTAGCTTTTAACTCATCCAATGTGATTCGGCTGCTATTGTGATAATGTATATACTTCACTGTCTCGCTCTCTTGTTGTCCAATAGAAATTGCACTAAGTTAATACAATATTTTGATTATTTTCACCAAGTAAGAAAGTACCAAATGCACAAGAAACTCTGTTATAAACTCCTTTTGAGTTATTCAAAGGGCAAGTTTCTTTAACTTTTTATAATTGTATATGGCGAAAGATCTTTCAAGGGATCTTTGTATGCCACCACAACTCACTAGTGAGCCCAATCCCAAATGCATGCAATAGAGTTTTGAATTCCCACACTATCTAAACCTTTTGCATCCACCCAAATTACTATCTCAAGGAAATTCAAAAAGGATTCGACATGGTGAAAACATGTTATAGACGAATTGTTATGATTTTATGAACTTGAATGGAATCTTACGATTCAATTGGATTTGTCAATCACAATTCACAATATTTAACTTTTGATCATTGATTTGTATCTTGATTAGAAATGATGAACTCAGTCAAAATGGAGAAATTGATCAAATGAGTTTTTGGAGTGTGACACCTTGTAGAATTGTATATCAAAGTCAAGAAATGATAAACAGCTAGTAGAAGTAAAATAACAAGGCATTAAAAGTGGGAGAAAAATCCATAATATGTAACATTGATTTTGGAGTGTTTTAAATTTGAAGATTTGTAAATTGTCTGCACAAAATTGAAGTGAATGAATCGAATCCATTGTGCCTTTGAATCAGTGTTTATTAATTGTTTCATAGACATATATATGTAAGCACATCAAACAATAATCTTCTCATGTTTGCATCTTTTTTGAGAAAATCAACTAAATTCCACGTTTCATTCCTAGATCAGTCCCCATGGAATTTGTGCCTGTATAAGATGGAAAAGGCAACAGAAAGTTTCCACAGTTTGATTCTCTATTGGATGTCTTTGTTCTTCACTTGTTCTAATCATGTCTCCTTTCATTCTGTTTGTCATGCTTTCCTTTCATTTGTCTTTTGGAAATAACACTCAGAACCTCAAAGCCAATGTTACCGTTGGCAAAAAAGGCTCAAGAAACTTCGCTACAATCAAAGAAGCAATCGATCATGCCGCAACGACGTCCATGAGCCGCTTTGTTATCACATAACGCATGGTGTTTACAGAGAATATGTTCATGTTGCCCAATACAAATGGAACAGTACCATCTTTGGAGACGGAATCGGAGTGACGGTGATTACTGGAAACGGAAGCAACAGGGCAGGGTTTGACATTGATGAGACAGCTACAGTCACAGTTGTGGGAGAGGGCTTCCTGGCACTGAATCTCACAATCGAAAATACCGCAGGGCCACAAAATGAACAAGCCATAGCTCTGAAATCAAATTCACCAAACAGTGCATATATCCATCTCAGGATACAAGGTTACTACTGCAACTGTGAATCGAGGTCCACAGTACTACTGCAACTGAACAATCGAGGTCCATAGCTCTGAAATCAAATTCACCAAAATGAACAAGCCATAGCTCTGAAATCAACTTACTCGTGAATTGAGGTCCACAGTACTACTGCAACTGTTTCATTGCATGCTCGAAAAGCCCGAAAGGTAAAGAAAATGTCATGACCGCCAATGGTTGTATCGAGCGTGCTTGTGGGTTTTCCTTTCACCTGTGCACTCTCATTTGTTATCTTTTAACTCATCCAATGTGATTCAGTTGCTATCGTGATAATGTATATAGTTCACTGTCTGCTCTAATGCTCTCCTGTTGTCCAACAAAATTGCACTAACAAAGGACCAAATGCACAAGAAACCCTGTTATGAACTCCTTTTCAGTTATGCTACTTCTATATCTTATAGAAAATGGAACTGAACTGAAAAGGGAATAACGAGTCCCATTACAGGTAATTACCCCAGTGATAACCGTAAACCACTTCCAAGATATGTACAAATTGAATACATTTACAAGAAAAAGTCTGCTAGAAACAATTAAGCACATACATTGACAATGGCTTATTAAGATCATCTTCCCATAGTTAACCTTTTTCAAAAAAAAAAAAAACTTGAAACAAAATCGATCCCTCGGTCTTCTGTAATGACAGCCGAATTCCAGCAGTTTTATTCCAGATCATTCAAATCCGTTTGATCTGCAGTGTCATGTTACTGAATACAGAGTTGTATCAAGGCTCTGGAGCTTTAACAATCGAACAAAATTGAACACAAAGATAAAGATGCATCTCTGAACTAATTGCAAAATTATTTGCATTGAACAGCAACCATGTAAAGTTTCCACTCTTTTTTTTTCTCGAAAACAAATTCCACACATAACAAAGTGCAAGATCATGATCATGATGAGTGCTTCCAGTCCATTTCTGGCGACTTCAGCTATTTTTGGCCTGCTAGATGCACAATAGAGCCAAATTTAATATCATAGTCGCTTCATTGAGCATTTTGATCCTAGAAGACCATCATTTTGTGATCAACGAGTGTATAATGACAAATTCTTCTTGAATCGGCTACTTCCCATAATGACAAATTCTTCTTGAATCGCAGAACTCGCTCCTCCACTTGTTCATTGTCTACTTGCACAATTGCTGCAGGAGATTGACTTGGATTTTCAACCTGCCCTTCTTCACCTGCAAGTCAACCATAAATTAGACGTAACAGTCCAGATTGAACTCGTTATACAATAAGTTAATTACTCAAAACGAGAGATAGCATACTCTGGACAGGTGGAGGAGTTTCACTTTCACTAGGATTTATAAGGTTGAATCTGTATGGAAATGAAATGCCCTGATTTGGTTGAGGGCAAAAAGGACCCGATATGGTGAAATCGTTGTGGCAAAGCACTGATTCGGTCTTCCCACACTTCGAATATCAGCCTTTAAATAAAAAAACCAACCAACTGATGACTCTCAGTACATGAAAACTCCAATTTGAAAGATCATAACCAGCTAAATTCAACGTAATATGAAGAAAATTACCTGTAGAATTCCCGACTCCAAGATTACAAATTAGTCCTGAAACCCCCTCAAAGTTTCGATCTTTTTCCATGAATTCAGCTCAATTGAATGGATCTCTCTCTTCTTTGTTTGATTTCTTCAGAAATGTAGTATCTGGTTGAGATGAGACAACTGATTTTTATCTTAATTGAATTGATCTCTCTCTTCAAAGTTTTGAATTTTTTCCCAATTAATTTGTTGAATATGGCTGCATATATAAATGAGATATGAGAAGATAGATTATTAATTCAAAAAGGAGGTGTATAGCCCGTGATTGACCTGTAAAGCTGTAATCGAGCACGCGCGCCAGGAATCATTGTCTTTAAACGAGGCAAAAAAATGTCATAATATTATGTATTGTTTCCTAAAAATCATCCGATATTTTAGAAAGTTTATTTAGATAAGAGTTAGTTTATTTATATTTTATAAGCCCTAACAAATATCCTCAAAAGTCATAACTATCTTGAAAGGTTAACTGGTTAAGTCTTTTCACGATATCAATGGTTTTATATGAATACATGTGTTAATTAGTAAACAACACTTTAAGTTAGTGTGTTTTACAAATTTGCAAATCCCAACTACTAAATGCATACTCTGTAAGACGGATTTTTAGTTCAAAATATGTTTGGTCCGTATCTTGCCCGACCAACAAAAAATTTTTAATGTCAATATAAATGTAGGAGACTATCTAGAAAATTATGATATCAATGCAAAGTGGGATATAACGGTACAATCTGAACCTTTTTTTACATCAATAGTTAGAATTAAGCAATAAATGAGTAAAAATGATTAAATCACAATATATCATTGGAATCGCTTTTGGACGAAGTAATAAAGAACCAAAATGTAGACACAATTGAAGAAAGAGGAACGAATCACAATTTTCTTTACAATCTACAAGGGTAAAAGTGTGAAAGAAAAATATTGAAGTTAAGTATGCATCTCAGTGAATTTTAAAAATATTAAATATCATGTAAATTTCTTATGATTTACTAGATCTCACTTGGTTATTTACTTAATTATTAATATACTAAAAAAATTGTACCATGTACTCCCTTTTCATATAATATTTTTATTTTCAATCAAAACAATTAATCAATTTTGCTTTTATCAAAATCAACTTTTAATTTTCAATTTTATCACATTTCTCCTTTCCCTACCCCTTCTCATATATCCCTATCAAACATTATCTCTCTTAATTAATTTAAATTTTTTAAACTTAAAATCACCATACCTTTCAAACCGTTGATTTTTTCGTATCGATTTTTTAAAATATTTTGTTCGTTGTATTTTTATATTTACAACAAGATCCATATTGATATATTTTTAACAAAAAAATTGAAATTTTTATAATGTGTTATAATTTCCTATAATCTCATATAATCTTCTATAATGTCATATAATTTTATACATTACAATTTCAAAGTTATGTGCAACTTTGAGTCCGCTGAAAACCTAATTTTAATACACTTAAAAATCTTATAAGGCCCTATAATATCCTATAATGTCTTATAATCTCCTATAATGTCTTATAATCTTATTCATTAAACTTTTCAAAATTTTCGAATCATCCAGTAGCCCTTATAACCTCATTTTTATGTATTTAAAAGTTTTATAATGTCCTATAGTTTCCTATAGTAACATATAATTTCCTATAATGTCAGGCAGTCCATTGATTCGTTCGTTGAAACTAGTCGACGGTCATGGGTTTAGTAAGCTAGTTATTGCTTCTAAATCTTTGAAAGTATTGCGTCTGGAATATGTTAAGTGTGATTTAATTGAGCTTTCATGTCCAAATCTCGAGAAATTTATTCTGTGTAATTTCTCTGGCGGCTTTTTCCTATCTTTGAAGCTCCTATATTCACTTCGTGCCTCTCTTGATATTTTACCATGGAACCGTGAAACTAGGCAATGGGACCGTAGGGATTTTGTGAAACAGTTGATTAGGCAGTTTCAAAATGTGAAAGACCTAACAGTGAAGCCATCATTATTCAAGGT
>CAOJBJ012905581.1:0-10460 GCA_948291685.1 Euphorbia celastroides
CGCCTACCATCTCGAACTACCTTTGTGGCTGGGTAAGATGTCTCCTTCTTTCAATGTTAAGGATTTAACTGCTTACAAGGAGGATGCACCTTTAACCTATTCTGACGGCCCGTCGGAGTCCAACTCTTCTAAAGAAGGGGAAAATGATGAGGGCATGATGTTGTTGTCTCGATCGGCTCGATCGCCTCAATCGCCTAAACCGGCTCGAATGCCATGCCACCTCGATGAGAAACTGTCTCGAGCTCCCAAAGGTGACAATCTATCTCGAGCTCCAAGTGAGGCCGCCTCAAGAGAATACCATCTCAATGAAAATCCACCTCGAGGGAATAGTTCTCCTAAGAAGAACCCAACTTAACGTGATGACCACCTTGATGGACAATCAGCTTGACGGCTCGAAGGCTTGAAGGATTCAACTTGAAATGAGCGAGAAAGTTCTGACGAAGCAGGTGGAAAGATGGACTGACAAGGCAAGTGGGGAGGGTTGTTAGATCCCACAAGTGGAAGTCAAATTCCATTATCTTTTGATTATTTTATTTACCACTTGTCAACTTGTAATTTTTAATTATTTTGCTGAAGGGACTATAAAAGCCCCACTTTTGCTGTTGTAATTCATTCAACTTTTATCAATTCAAAACTTAGAAAAGTTTTCTCTCATTTGGGTCTTCAAACCTTCAAGTTTAGCTTGATAATTTCTTTAGGAAACCCAATTTCTAGCGAGTTTCAGCTTGCAAATCCCTTCTTTGTTTGTTTTTCGGTTAAAACCTTCTGTGCAGACTTCTTAATCCTTATCATGAGTTCAAAGTATACAATTTTCAAACCTTTTAAAAGTATACTCTTATGTATATGAGCCACTAAGGAAAACTGGAGAAGTGCATTGTTATAAGGCCTAAAGAAGTAATGCCATATTCATTATCTTATAATTTTGTTATATTAGAGATATTATGTTCATATAATGTATTATACAACACAAATGAAACTTGTTTCATAGTAGTAACATTAGTAAAAGCAGTTGCATGTGACATTGCAGTGTACTCGCCATGTTTAAATATACAAGAAATGAATGAAACAAAATAAACACCGAATCAACTTTGACAAAAGAGATATTTGCAGACAAGGAATCCAAAAGCAGTGGAAAGAAAAATTGCAAAGAATTGAACTATCAAGTTCCGGCTAATGTTGAATTTCATGAAGGAACTCGAACTTTGAAGGTCTCCTGTAAGGTAATTTGAAGCCAAACTAGTAGTTTTCTTGGGCAATGTCACGTAAAGAATTCCTGCTTTCAGAAATTTAGCATGAATTTTTTCTTTATCGATTTTCTTGGAAATTTTTATTTCCTTCCGAAACCGGGATCTAACGTCATTATTCATCACACGCTCTCCAGTTATGAGTAGAACGTTGTTGCGAATTACTCGAACCTTAAGCTCTTCAATTTTGAATCCTATATATTGAAACAGGTAATGAGATGCGGAAATTGAATCTAGATATATGAAAAAATAAAATAAAATACCTGGTAAATGGACTTCAAGAATGTCAAAGTCATCTTGCCTTTGCCACTTGCATAAGGGCTCAAAATCTTCGTAAGACTTTGAGCACTCAATTTCATCATTGGCTGCCATATATGCAGTTTTTTGTTTTGTAATTTAAAACAATGTATGAAATGTTTATATAGATAGACATTTGAAAATCTTATTGAAAAATCTCTTTGGCATGTGCTCTTGAGAAAAATCAGAGTTTGGGTTAAAGAATAACTCTTTCAATGGTTTTTCAAGCAAATGAGTTTTCTTTATTTTGCTTCTTCAACAATATATTCCACTTTTCCCTATGGGTTTATCCTCTGCATTAACAGGCTTTATAGTTAATATTTTGATTTGTGCTATAACTTTTTTTTCCGTTAATTTTTCTTTGCATTCTGAGACATTAGAAATCTTATTAAAAAAGATAGTGATTATACATTAATACTCTTTGAAAGTTGACATGAGCTAAGACGTGTACTCATTTTCAAGATTGATTAGTTGAAAATAAAGCTTCACTTATTGACCGTGATATGAGCGACAAAAAAGATGAAATTGTATAAACAGAGTCAATTTCCACTTGAATCAATCTTATAGTGTATATTCTATGGTGACTTTATTTTTTTCAAAATTAACTTTACTTTGTCCTTTATTACCATTGAATTAGTGGGATGAAATTGAATCTAATGGTGATGATGACAAAGTAAAAAAAAAAAAAACAAAGTCACCATAGCATTCACCCTTATTATTTTTATATATGTAAAATTCGTGTATCCCGTATGTTCTGTTTTTTATTATTTTGTATCGTAGTTTCGACACTTTTTCTTTTGAATAATTAAGAAATTCTCGAAAAATTCAGGTTTTGAACACACCACTTCACAGATTCACATTGAAAGGTATACCTATTGAGTTGGGTAGTTTTGACATTCATGCAACCCGAATAATTTAGCTGGGCTTCTTTTTCTTTGATTTTCTTGATTTTCCGGCGCCTTTGTCGCTGTCTTTTCTTGAAAGTCCGGTGTTATTTTGGGCATTATTATGTAAAGGATTCCACCGGATAAATTAGCGTGAATTTCGTTAGTGTTGTATTCCTTATGTAGCTTTATTTCTTTTCTAAAACGACTCTAAACACTTCTGTTCCCATCCAACGGCCGTTGTCCACTTATCACCATCACTCCCACATTGTTTAGTTGAATCTTCATTTGATCCTTCCTGAAACCTTTACAATAATAACAAAAGCAAGTTACAAGACTTCACTGGATTTCAAGAAATTCTTACAATAAAAATTGCTTTTGTAGTTCAAATGTTCTATCTTATTGGTTGACTGAAACATTCTTATTCATACAAACATGTTATGCAATCCTCTGTAATCTTGAGTCAATATCATTTAAGAAACTATTTGCACCATTATACAAAAAATTACCTCATCTTTTGGTCTATTTTACGTGTAAATTTCCATATTAATGACTAAAATTTATGTCAAACACAAAGCCAATGACGTCTCCTTCTTAAATGATGTTTTGTTATTCTTTTCTCTATTGCATTTATAACATTTTTATATGTGTTTTACATATAAGAAGCCATAGATTATTTCTCTTTCTCTTGTATATATAACTTTCCCACTTTTCTAATTTTCTTCTATCAGACAATTATACATCCATGTATATGTCCTTTTTGGTTGGAATCATGCTTCTCAATTTTGGCCCAAACCAAGTATAATGGCCCAAACAAACTACAACCATCAAAATTTTGGTCATTTGACACTTTAATGAGTCAAAGTGTCAAACACACAATAATACGGTCGTAATTTATTCTTTTAAGTTTATAATAATCAGATAAGTTATTTCATTTTAAGTTTATTATAAATAATAATAAGTTCGGTTTAAGTGCGATAAGTTCGGATAAGTTTATTTTAGTCATTAAAATTAGGTTTTGTAGTTAAATTGAAATTAAAAGTCTTGTTTGATGAATTCTTCATAGTTAGTTTGGGTGCTTTCTCAAGGATAAATTAAACTAGATTATCAAGAAACAACTAATTATATAATTTTATTTGAGTTACAAAAATGTTATATGTAATATATACTTTATCGAATTTTTTATTATATGCATATTGTTGGTGGGTTTAAACAGAACCGTTGCCCGAGAACAGGTTTGGTAGAGTGACTGAATTGTGACACTATTGAGTATAGATGTTATGAACAATTTTGAAGTAAAAAAAAACTTTTTGAAATATTATATTAAACTATTAGAGATAAAAAGAAAGCCACCATGACCAAGCCACCATTGTTCTAAAAAGAGTGGAGTAATGGTAGCAGCAACCGCTCATCTGCTAATTAATTGTTCAAATTCCACTGGTAATAACAATTTTACAAGGTAAATTTAACAGTTAACCAGTCGCTTCAAAAAGTGAGATAGTAATACGTTACCGTTTTTACTGCATTGATTTATTATTGTCAGCGTTGACTGTCTAGTCAACTGGATTGGACATTCCATTTAGCTCCCTCAGTGAGATGAATCTCTCTTTTACCAATGGCTTTGTGAATATATCAGCACGCTGATCCTCGGTTGGAATGTACACCAGCTTCACTTCTCCTTTAAGCACATGATTTCTAATGAAGTGATGCCTTATGCTGACATGTTTCATCCTGCTGTGTTGGATTGGATTTTTGGATAAGTCAATTGCGTTTTTGTTGTCGCACAGTACTTCCAAGCATTTTGACTTTATTCCATAATCTTCCAGCTGCTGTTTTATCCATAGTAGTTGTGCTACATAACTACTAGCAGCGATATATTCAACTTCTGCTGTGCTGAGAGCCACTGATGTCTGCTTTTTACTATACCATGAGGCAAGACATTCTCCAAGAAAATGACATCCTCCGCTGGTGATTTTTCTATCAAGAGAGTCTCTCCCATAGTCAGCAACAGTGTATCTTTTAAGAGTTAAATCAGCAGAGTTGGGATACCAAAGTCCTGCATCAACAGTGCCACACAAATATCGGAGTATTCTCTTTACAGCAGTAAGATGAGAATCTCAAGGGTTAGATTGATAGCGTGCACAGTAACAAACACTGTATTGAATGTTAGGTCTACTGGCAGTTAAGTAAAGTAAGGATCCGATGATACCTCTGTAAAGCTTAGTGTTTATAGGACTACCTTCCTCATCTTTACTCAAGATAGTGTTTGTACCCATTGGTGTTGTCATGCTTTTGGCCTTCTCCATATCATACTTCTTTATCAGCTCCTTAGCATACTTTGATTGGTTAATGAAGATTCCTTTACTTCCTTGCTTGATTTGAAGTCCAAGAAAGAAAGTTAATTCTCCCATCATGAACATTTCAAATTCACTTTTCATCTGCTTGTTGAACTCATCGCACATCTTTTCATCAGTAGCTCCGAAAATGATGTCGTCGACATAGATTTGAACTAATAGGATGTTATCTTTTCTATGCTTGATGAACAGTGTGGTGTCAGCTCTTCCTCTATTATATCCTTTCTGCAAGAGAAAACCAGTTAGTCTTTCATACCATGCTCTAAGTGCTTGCTTGAGTCCATAGAGTGCTGTTTTGAGTTTGAAGACATAATTTGGATGCTTCAGATCTTCAAAGCCTGGGGGCTGTTTAACATAGACTTCCTCTTGAATATAGCCATTCAGAAATGCACTCTTCACATTCATTTGGTATAGTTGGAATCCCACGTGAGATGCAAAAGCACATAAGATTCTGATTGCTTCTAATCTTGCGACAGGAGTGAAAGTTTCATCATAGTCAATTCCTTCTTGCTGGTTGTATCCCTGAGCAACCAGTCGAACCTTGTTTCTGACTGCAACTCCTTCTTCATCAAGCTTGTTGCGAAATACCCATTTGGTGCTGATAATGGATTTGTTCTTTGGTCGCGGAACCAAATCCCATACTTTATTTCTTTCAAATTGGTCTAGCTCTTCTTGCATCGCCATCATCCAGTTTTCATCTCCCTCAGCGACCTCAAACTTCTTTGGTTCAAGCAACGAAACGAATGTTGCGTTGCTTATTGATCTGTTCAGCTGTCCTTTTGTGTGAACTGGATTGAACACGTCATCCAACACTTTGTTGATATCATGGTCACGATGAGTTTTGAAAAATCATATATATGCCACGTCACTATTAGAGAGTTAATTTTTATGCTTTAAAAGCTTAAATGATTAATTATAACTTTTATGAAATTTGGCGAATTATTTAACTTTTAAAATTTAATGTGTTGAATGACAATCAGACATAAATTTACAAGATTTTAAATGCATTTCCCTGTTGGTTTAAAAAGGGAGCATGGTAAGGAGCTACCAATTTAATTGTTGGAAGAATGTTAGGTTGACCTGAACACATGATCATTACTAAGAAAGAATCCCAATGACTTTGCACTTTCGACAAGAATAAATTGTCGCTATATATTTTCATTTATAAGCACATTAAACTTGCCACTTTAATCTAATTTTAACCAACTTCATTTGAATCTATTACGTAGATGAAAATTTTAACCCTTTTACTGATAAGAAGGGTGTTAAGTTTGTTGTTTTGTGATGGTGGTATTCCATACCTATCAAGCTTTCAAATTAGTGAAAAAAACATTGCTTTTTTTCTCAATTTTCTTTATCCCCAAAGTGTGAATTTATATGTTAGAAGATGTACAAAAACTTGACACTAAAGTAGGACACACAAAAATAGTTTGCTACTATCTATTATTTCGTAATGTAGTTGTGCATATAAACATGTCACATTTTCTTTTTTTCTAGTAGGTTTCAGTGTTTTAATCAATTATGAAAAACCAATAACTTACCATGGATCACCTTTCCCCTATCGTCGTAGTAGTGGTGATATTGCCCCACCATCTTCCTTCTCTTGCTAGCGATAACAACATTAAAATTAAAAATGCAATAGTTATACAATCATGATGAATGCAATCGTGATGAATATAAGATAATTAAATTATGTTATATGCTCTTGTTATAAGCGCATAAGTCCACGATGAATTTCACTAAACGATGGCCATACTTTTGTTAGTCTAATATCGTGATACAAATATGTGAACCGGTCATAGTTTTTGACCAACAAAGATAATCGTTTGTTCAAGCATTGTTATATTAATGAGGTCTTGTTTTAGCTTAGCAACCAGTAGTCATGACTAGTTTATATTGATAATATGGTGAAAACAATCGCATACTAAACTAGCATGCAATACATAAACACAAGCTTATTAAAATTTTCAAAAAGCTAAAAAAACATTTTGTCATTATTAAGATGATAAGATCATTGTTGGCAAATTCTCTATATCAAAGTGACAACTTTAAATTTAACAATGTGGCCCTAACATGTGAGCCGAGGAGATGAGAATACAGCATAATCTGACTGTCACCCCAACCGACAACCGCCAGCAAGTGTCAAAAAATTGGAAAAATAAAGGAATCCTAATGTAATTTATAAAAATTCCAAGGATTATATTTGTAATTAAATAGGTCTCTGACATCTCTCTTTTTGCCTCTCCTCTTTTCTCTCTCTATCGCATTGAAACCTTGCTTTAAGAAAGATTACAAGTTTGCGCCGGACGGGAGCTTTTGCAATGCAGGTAATTTTGTAGTTTTCCTTTCCTTGAGTTGAATTCTCTGACTTCAGCGTTAATTTTTGTTGTTAATTTGGCAGACAAGAACGGTTCAAGTTAAGCGGATATCAGATATAGCAAGTGAGAGAGAGATTCGCAAATTCTTCTCTTTCTCTGGCGAAATCGAACGTATTGAGATCTTGAGGTGCGTTCTTTGTCTTTCTGTCGACTTTTTATTCTTATTTTGGTTGCCCGAGATAATGTAGGAAGTTGTCTTTTATCTTTCTCTTAGTTTCGCGGGATTTTAAATTCGTTGCTGCTTTACGTTATTTTGTTCATTTTTCACTTGTGATGTATCTGAATGTTGTTGTTATATTTCTTGTAATACGTTTGTCAGGTCCCAAAGTGTTAGAGGAATTGGTCAGAGGGGTGAATGACCCTTTTTACGGAAACGTGAGTTGTTTTGAATTATGCTCAGGAATCCAGAACCTAAGCTGGATCCGGATCAACTTAAACTATGAGCGATTTAAATGGATTTAACACAAGAAATTTTTATCCTGATTCGGCCAAGCCTACTCCAGTCCCCAGAACTCCTGCTGGGCTTTAATTCACTAATCGATTCCTTTCACGGGCAGGAATCAAGCCTTTTACAAGTTGTCTCCGAAGAAATCCTTCTTCCGGATGTAGGATGTACCACTAAGCCCGTCAACTGCTTAGTTAAGTCCTCTCAACGGAATATACCGTTTCTAATCTCTCCCCGATCTTAGAAACTAAGTCCCAACTTAACAATCACCCGATTGAAAAGTTTAACAAACAAATTCTCTTTAAGCAACAACGAAACATATTAAGTCCGACACTTGTTCTTTGAGAATTTCACACCGATTGCTTTTCAGAATTTTCTTGCTCTCAATAGCTTTTGAAAGAATCAATAGCTTCTTCAAGGCTTCAACTCTGGTATTTATAGGTTGAGCAATAAATGCGATCGTTGGAGAAGAATTGATCTTGTCCGTTGAAGAAGTTGAAAATCTAGCGCATCCGGACCGTTGATTGTGTCGTTAGACACAATTTAACACCCGTTTGATTTTGGGATTTTAGTGCCACTCTGAAATCATAGGATTTCAAATAATATCCTTAGCCTGAAACTGATCCTGGTACTGGTTGATATGGCAGTGCTTCACACGCGCTCCAGGATTGGTTTCTTGCTAACTTTGTCACTGTCATAGTGGTCCCTTTGTCATGTAGTGCTTCTTTCTTCATTAAATGCTTCGACAGTTGGTGAAGAGCATTAAATGCACCTTGAAGACCGGTTTTGATCTTTATCCTTCACTTGGACTTTTTCAAAATTGTTCGAGACCGAATTCACTCTTGTGCACGTGTATTCCGGATCTTTTTCTTTTCTGCTTCAGTTCTGGAACTTCCTGATTCTGGACCTTGTATGTTGATTTTGACTTGAGGATTTTGTTTATCTTCAAACTCTCCTTGAAGTGGGTCGGATCTTCATATTTGGTGAGCCACTTCCAACAATCTCCCCCGTTTGATGGAAACAAAATCCTAAAGGAAAAGATTCAAACAATATGAAAGCATTTATATAATTTCTACTCCCCCACAAACCTAGGCATATTAGATTTCTACTCCCCCATAATCTAAGCCTTAGAACTTCAAATTTTTTGAAGTGAATTGTGATGAGTAATACTTCCAGATTTACTATTATACTTCTGTTGTTAACAATAGTTAACATCAATGAAATTCTGGTTACAAAATATAGAAGATAATAGTAAAGCAAAAATACAAGACAGAAAAAGAGATAGCTACATGATTTTACATTTAAGAGTCTATCTACTTTTGCTTCTTGGCTTTTGAAGCTCAACCCGGTTGATCTGTTGCCTTCCTTTTCTCACCAGCTCTTACTGCTGCAGCTTCTTCCATCTTCTCATCTTTTCCTTCTGCATCTTTCTCCCCCATTTTGTTGGCATCAAAGGGGACATCCACTTGTGCCGGAGCCTCAACAGCTTCTGACCAGGCGGATTCCCATGCACTGGAATATTCCATATAATCATCATCTCCCTCATCGCTTGCTAAAACAATTTTCTGAACGGTTCTAAGAAGGAGCAGAAATGGCTGTAATTCCTCCTCAAAGTCTTTGAAACCCTCTTTGAATTGTGGGAGCAAGTTCAACATGTACTCCTTATCTTCCGGAGCCATGAAAGGGAACATAGCCCTGCTAAGGCAATAATGAGCCTTGAAACTAGGAAGAAAAAGATCATACAGTTGCTGCACCATATTCTGTAGGAACGGAAGAATGGTGCTTTCATGGATCTGGAAAGGATTCTTAGAGGTGGATGCTTCCGGTTTCATGGACAGACCTTGAACTTTCTCAGTCAAGGAGTCTACTGATCCTCTCATTGATGAGAGTTCATCTTTGATCTTCCGCTTGAGAGAATCCAGAGTTTATGTGAGGACTGCTGTTGTGAGCATGTTTCCTTTGGAAGGAAATCCTTTGAGAATGTCAGTCTTCATCTTCTCCAATGCAGATTCTAACTCAGTATGTGTGATAGCATGGGTACCCGATGAGATGTCTTGAATGATCTCAGTTTTGAATTGAGTAAGAGTAGACTTGATTTCTTCCATGCATCCTGTCCGGAATTTGTTAAATTCTTCCTTCATGTTCTTCTTAACTTCATTCCGAATTTCCCTTACTAATTCTCCGGACTCCAGCTTGGTTAACATGCTTTGAGTTTCTGCAGCAGAGTCAGCTACTTAGTTTGTCAATAGAGCTAGATTTCTATCAACTCGGACATCAATATGCTCTGCAGCAACTTTGGCTTTTGTAATCTCTTTGTTCATATTGACAAGTAATGGGGTTAATATCTTCTTTGTTTCTATTCTCAGATCACCAAGAGAAGGATATCCTAACCTCAACTTCTCAATTTCTTTAATTACATTTGTGAAGTTGACCTCCTTTTTCTGGACTTCTTCCAAGGTTTTGTGAATAGCTTGCAGTTCTTTGGAGATAGATGTTTGCTCCTCCCTTCACTTTTCTGCTGCTACTTGCAACAATCTAGCTGCTGCTGCTAGCTCATCTGAGGGTTCCCCTTTTTGCTTTGTTGGCTGGAATCTTTATTCAGGAACTGCTGCTTCGGTAGTAGGATTTGCTTGTCCGGAGCCATTTCCTTCTTACTGTGTCTCCTCAACATTCCATTCATCAGAGTAGTGGGATGAGCTTGATCCGGTGGAATCTTTAAGATCCTCATCGATCAAAGGTGAGTTCTCATGGTCTTGAGCAGGTGAATCAACTGCTTCCTCGACAGGAGCTTCAACTCTTAGTACAGTCTCTCTTCCGGAAGCAGTTGCTTGTTCCGGATTTTGCTCTTCTGGCTTTTC
>CAOJBJ012906087.1:0-10185 GCA_948291685.1 Euphorbia celastroides
ACAAATGGCAGAGTAGCTGAGAGGACTTACATCTTTTGGATGAAAAGCTTCAATTGTCGGGTTAACGGTCATTCTTGAAGTAACTGCTTCTAGTTTCATTGACAGGAACTAAAAAAATAAGACAAAAAAGAGAAAGATTGAGTCTTCAGATTTCAGCAGACAAAATGAACTGATTTGCCAAAATTAGAGAAAGTAAGCATAAAAGGAGGGGGCAATACCTCAACCTGGCGCTGTAATGACTGGACATAATTAATAATCTCATCGAGTACCAGCGCTTTGCCAATAACCTGGCCAAATTAGGAAGTTGATATAATCATCAGGTGCAAACAAATTCCTAATATTGGCATATGAACAATAGAGTAAAAACAGGTGACAGTGTCATAACAAGTCATTACAGCCTGGATTTAGCAAAACATGTTTTAATTAGAATAGACACATGATTAAGACAAATTATAAGCACCTTATTGCACCCAGGGACCAAATCTTGAAGCATCTTCATCCTCTCGCTTATCTTCTCTCTCCTTGCCTGCAAAAGGAGAGTATTGAAGTAGGTACAACTCTTTAATCACAGAATTCAGCACGAAAAATTCTAACCCAGAAAACTACTGTGCTCTATGTCAATTTGAACCTAGATTTCTTTCAAAAACTTGAGGGATCAATAGAAATAACTGAGAATTGAAAAAAGTTAAGGGTTCTAGTGAATTACTCTCTCTGCCAGACTGTGACTATCAGTGGCTTGGCCTCTTCTTGCTCTCACATGAATGTAGTCTTGCTTTGGAGGCTCCTCAGATGATTTGCTACTTTGCTCAGATGTCTTCTTATTGGCTGCAACTTCAGCTTTTGAATTCCTGTTTACACTTGCTGATCCTGATGGTTTCATTCGCTTACAATTCGATTCATTCTGCAAAAAATTTGAAGCAAAACTAAATTCTCACTTCAAAACCTGAAACTTCTAAGTGCTAACATCATAAATCAAGTTCCAATTGCAGAGATAAAGCATCCAAAAGCAGAATTTTCATTCTCATCCTACTTTCACTTAGCAGAACAACTTCTAAATTCAAAGAAAGAACAGTCCTCAACTAATTGGGGGTAAAAGAAGAAAGGAATAACCAATTCAATGGCACTGCTGGAGGTAGAGACCAATTTGGAGGATTCATCCTCAGAGCTAAAATCCCTCCTCTTTCTGCCATTGCCAATGCTCTGCTCAGTGACCGTCGATTCCTCCACAGACAAATCAAGTTCCCCATATCCCCCACTCAAATTCCCAATTCTCAGCCCCAAACCACCGGCAATCGCGCCTCCGTTGACCGGCGGAAACGGCCAAATCCCGGTCAAAGAGTAGGACGCCGGATTGGCCGCAGAGAATGAAGCCTCGTTCACCAACGGAGGATCCATAATCTCGCCCCAATTTCAAAAAAAATCAAAACTTTGGATCAGAATCTTGAAATTGGGTCAAATAATGAAAAGGGGCAATTGGGGAAGAAGAGAGAGTGATGGGATATATAAGGGATTAGCTGTGAGAGAGAAGGAAGAAGCAGAGAGAGGAAGTGAGGTTTGATTTGAGTTCAGTGGTTTTCTTGAGGTAGAGGAAGGAGTGCGCACTGCGCTCACTGTACAATTTATCTACGTCAGGGTAGACTAGTGGTCCACTCTCTTTTTTAACCGTATTCTCTTCTTTCATTTTCAACTGTTCTCAACAGCATAATTTCATTAAATACTAATTTAAATTGTTATGCGTGGTTATAGAAGATATTTGATTCAAGGCGACGAGATTTCAACCAAAAATTTCTATATACGACCATTTGATTTTGGTATAAAATAGATGCTCTTAGATGTTTCTAAGAAAAAAGGTTACTATTATGGAAAACTATAAAAAGATATTATAACAACAATACCGAAAGACCTTTTAGTAATTTTTTAGAAAAGAATTATGATACAAGAAGCGATGACTATAAGGAAAGATCGAGTGAGTCAGTTATCCATCCAGTCTCCCGAAACTATTACATTAGGCTTCACTTGAATTGTTTTACATTTTTATTATTTACATGATTTTGGGTACAAAATTAAATGCATATAGTAAAATGCGTTGCTCATATTATATATGGTTCTCACGTTCAAGCATCATGTGGAACTATGTTTTTAACATTGTTTTGCGACCCCTTTAAAAATTTTACTTTGTTACTACAGATCTTCAACATGTATAATGGTGTGTTTCAAACAATCATCAACAACCAAACCAACAGCTTTCCTTCTTTCTTATATAAAGTTTTGGCAATAAATCTATTTATTTTGAGAATGTATTATAGTAATTTCTAAATTTTTTTGGTGTTTAAGATAATAATATTTTACAATTTTTATTTTGGTTGAATTATTATATTTATTTTAGTTGAGCTGAAATCAAAACTTTTAGTCGTCAACTGAATTTTATTATAGGTGTTTACCGAAAGAAACCAATTAGGCTCTGTTTTTTGGATTGAACGGCTAGCAGTAAAACTAAACAGAATAGATTTGAAATTGAAACTTATTTAAAACTTGTTGACTGAAAGTTATTTGATACTTATTGAAACTTGATGAAATTAAAAGTCATATGAAACTAATCAAAATTAAATGATTGTTCAAAACTATTTCAAATGATATCTATTGAAATTTAATGACTTAATGAACTTCTAATGAAAGTCTAATAAAATAAAATTAAACTGAATTAAATGGAATTGAACTAAATAGAAAATAAGTTAGAAAAGGACAATTCCTTATAATTTTACCACAAGTGAATTGAAAACTATAGGAAGTTTGAACGTGGAAAAACAAATGTGCATATAGGTATTGATAAGGAGAGAATTTACATTATTAAAATTTAAGAAAAGTCTAAGAAAAATGCATCAACAACAACAATTGGCAAATTACTTTATGGAGTTCACACATATCCTTGTTTTCTCTTTTTGGCTTCCAAATAAGGCAAATAACATGCCAAACATTTTGTTAGTTCACTACCTAAATTATTGTTTGCTTTTCAGACTTCTCCACATAATATTACTATAAAGATTCGGCTATCGTTTTCCAATAACTTGACCTTCTACTTCCTTGAGCATCTATAAAAAATAATTATTATTTTATTATTCATGGTATGCATGATAATAGAGGAAGTCATTCTCATTTTGATGCGTGCAAAAAAATTTTAATGGCAAAGACGTTTTCTTTTTTGGAACTCTGTATTACAATCTAAAATTCGAATTCAACTAAATATAGTTAAAAAAGTTTTAATGCCAAACACAATTTCTTTTTAAGAACCATGTAATTGCATCTAAAATCCAAATTCAACTAAATATACTTTAAAAGTGAGCTCAACAAATGTCGACCAATTTAACAAATTGAAACTAAGATACAAGGCAAGTGAAATTTATGCAGTGCATTAAGGGCTCCCACAGCTTTAACCCGCTTTTTGAGACACTTTTAGTCCAAACTTTTGGAATTAATCCAATGGTGTAGCTTAAGGTTAATCTATAAATTCGTTAAATTTAATCCATGGTAATATTTTTTTCACAAATTCAAATCTAGCTTAATATACATCAAGTTTTTAATGCACTATCTATAACTGCAACCAAACATCCTTTTGTGATTAATGAAATCCATATGTATGAAAAAACAGAAAAGGGATGTTTGGTTGTAGTGATAGAAAGTGTCATTAAAAATAAGAACCTTGCATGTTCCAATATTGTTGGCCTAACTTGCTTAGCAATACCAAGAAAAATGCATTAATGAACACTGGAAAGACTCTTTTTTGATATGCCAAACTGGGATAGGATAAGATAAGATAGAATACAAATTCATCACAAGCAGGTAACCGTAATATACATTTTTAATTGCCTACCCAATTCCAAATTTTTCCCGACTATATTTGGATACAATCCAGATCACGCACTTAGCACTGTTAGCAGTAAAAGGTGAATCTCCTAATAGGAATTTTCTGCATTTTTAAGAGCTAGATCAAACATATACTTAAACACTATAAAGTTACTTACTACTTGAACCAACGTCTTTTATAACTGTAAATATCGTTAATTTGCCATTATAGTAATGAAATTCCGCAGTTGTAGAGCAACATTGCTTTCTGAGATGGACATAATCCTTCCATTTTGTCTTAAAGCCTAATTCTGATGAAATGGGTTTTAAGCACGTGTCTTTTAAGTTAAAAATTACTTGTAGTTTTGTTGGACATCATCTACTAACTAGTTGCATTCAGCATGACTCCAATATTAAAAATGCACATGCTCGTTACCTTAACTATTACATCAATGCAAATATAATAAGTTAATGGCTCTATGAAATTTACATAGAAACTAAGGGAAGATCCAGTTAGAGGTAAAGATGTTCAGTTGTTTTCGCTCCATCGGAACTCATTAACATCGTTATTTACGGTCCAAAAAATCTTTTTTCACATACTAGGTGTAATGTATTTCACTGTAAGAACTAGTTATTGACTCTTTATATAACCTCTTTGCTTTTAGAGACGTAAAAAAGAATCACCCACTTACGTGGATAAAGAAAACCTTTTGACGTAAATGAAAGGATGGCTTGAAAACGTAAAATGGAAATCGCCCATTTCACTATCAATTTTCTATTTTAATTTGTTTGAAATATACATATACATAAACAGGCATATGCTTCTATCACTATTTCAGGTATAACAACTGATGTCATTATACATAAACTGAAATTTGTAGCACTACATCATAGTATTTAATTGAATTGAAGTCCTTACACTAGCTTGAGGAGCTAACTCACTTGTAAGAAAGAAGACCTTCCAAACTCCAATAGGATTAAAACTACACATAAATCCAATAAGCCTCTATTATTTTCAACGTTTTTTCCATTCAATTTAGTTCAATTCTATTCAATACTTATTCAATAAGTTTCAATTCAGTATAAGTTTTACTTAAATATTCAATTAGTACTTATTCAATAACTTTCATTTCAGTTTAATTCAGTTCCATATAGCTCAGTTCAGTTTTATCATTTGTCATTCAGTTGAAAAGAACAGAGTATGAATCGAGTCTTTTGAAGGCTTGGCTAGAGACACCTCGCTTTATCCCAATCTTTTTTACTACTGGAAACAAAACTCTGGTATTATGTTGATAAACTTCACTAAAAGGCATCTCTAATAGTGTGTTTTAAAACTGCAAATTTAAGAGAATTCAATTATATTTCTACACAAAATTTTGTGTATAAAACATACACTGGATCTGTGAAAATGGATGGTGGCCAACACACCCTAAAGAAAAGGGCATTGTTCAAAATCACTAGCATGAGATTTTACCACTCTATAAGGACCACATTGGCCTCAAATGTGGAAATATGAAAGGTCAATTCTAGAGAATGGAAGTGGCCGAAAAAGTAGAAGTGCCTTTTCTTAAAGACTAGAGATTTTTCCTAACTTGAAAATGGTAGGGAATAGGGATAAAAAGAGTAATGTGTAATGCTTGGTTTAAAGGCAGTCTACCCTACAACATTTACAACTATTTCAAATGGCTCGAAATTTCTACATCTATGCCATTGGCACAAAGTTGTGACCTCACAAGTCAAAACCCTTTAACCACAAACATAGTTGCTAAAGGCACAAAGGTAAGGCAAGATACACGTTAAAAGCAGGCTAAATGCATAGTTTACTCCCTTGAGTTGCCACGAAAAGTCTATTGCCACCTGAATTTTCAAATTTTTGCTCCGCCCCTTTCAGTTGGCTTTTTCATAGCTTTGAACCCTGAATATCACGTGTAGGTTCTTGATTGATTTGTCTGGTTTGACTTTTCAAAGATGCCATTTTCTCTCTCCAAGCAAAAGGGGGTGAGAGCTAAAAAAACAACTATAGGGGGTGAGAGCTAAAAAAACAACTATAGGGGCCGAAAGAAACTTTTGGAAGTTGAGGGGTAGACTTTTCGAGGCAACTAAAAGGGGGTAAACTATGCATTTAGCCTTAAAAGTATGTAATATCAGAGAAAGTTAAAGCATAACAAAATGGCTCCAATTAAATTTTGATTCACTAATACTAATAAGCTTTTTCCAAGTTAGTATAAACATTCAGTTGAAAATGTACTGGATTGTTTAATTGGTTTTCAGCTATATTTAGAATGAGGAGAGTGTACATTACTCGAAGGTAGAACTGATCATCGATTAATAAGGTTTCTTTAACTTTTTTTTCACCTATAACAATTGCAGAAAATATTATCTTACTCATAAGCAATGAAAAGCGGTTGACTTAGTAAAAGAGCTCACATTTTCATCACCTTCAATGATGGATAGTGATCCAAACAGTTTTTTTAACTATCTTAACATAATAGTAATACTAAAAGAAAAGAAGACTTCACCTTTTAGCAACCGAGCTCCATGATAAAGCATGGATTTGGCTTCTTAACTCCATGGACTAGGCTGCCAAATGTCTCTAAATGATGAAGTGACACCAGAAGCTGCAAGTGCAGGGAATGATGCAACATTTTAAGCATTTTTTGAAGGAATTCAATTCATCACACCAAATTCACAACTTTTGACAAACAATGAATTGAATTTAATTCCTGCAAGAAAATTGCTACCAAATGCACCATGAGGAGATCTTATTTACATTTAGCTCGAGTGTGACGCCTAAGCACTTGCAACTACTACGCTCAATAAAACATGAGCCATAAGCTTCAAGCTAATGTGAACAAATTACAATTGACAAAAAAAATTGTTAAAAAAAATGCATAGAAGTATAGGAATTTGTGGCCGGTTTCCTATTTTAATGAAGATGTAACTCTATAACAGCTTGGAGCACCCACTAAGCAAAAGGGCAATTATCAACCCAGCAATAGAAAAATCAACCTCAGACAAGATTGTTTTGATTCTCTGGACTTGAAGTTTGAACAAGTTAAGAGAAACAAGAACACCGGCCCACAGCCCATTTTAATTCTTCATGTGCACACTTTCTGCAATGTAAGCCTTTTAAACAATAATTATAAACTGAAAAGAGGTAAAATTCTTGAAGCAATGGGGTCAACTATACTGAAAAACTTTTCTTCAAATTAGTCCCTATTTGAAACACAACCTAATATTTGCAAGTTAATACTATACAACCAGCATGTATCTCATATTTTCATAGGTGGATCGAAGATTCTGAGGTAGAAGAAAAATAAAAACGCACAATCGGAGTCATATCTGGAATTATATCTGTTTCTTACCTGTCATTCCTATTTTCAATCCTTCTTGCCTTTAACTTCAAACACCATCCATCAAGCTTGAACAAAGGTGCGCAATTGGGGTAGAAGGCCGATGGCCCCTGAATTTAGCCAACCTAGAGCACAATGGAGATAATGACACAATAAAAGCTCAATCAAACAGAACTGTCTAACAAATGCAACATAAAACATAAGAACTGGAATTTTTACCACTTTATGTTGAATGAAAGGAGGTTTCCAAAGAGGATACTTTAAGAATGCAGATGCACTGCTTGTATGATATATAAGGTGTTGGTGATTAATATGATGTGAACTTCAGTTTCTCTTCCTTCCATATGGACACTGATAGTTTCCTTTGAGCCCCTTCTAGTTCTAGGAGTAGGATGCCTAGTCATTGTCTCATTGACCCATAACCTTTGCTTATATCCACTTGAGGAGAAACAGATGAGCAATGTGCCTTTCCCAGTGCATTGTTGCGTCTCTGTAATTCCCCCTCCACATTCAAGATCTGCCCAAGCAACAAAAAATTGTTCCAACTTCAAAGTTTGGTTATTTCAAGGAAATGTTAAAATGAAGCTCAGTATGGCGCAAAATAAACTCAGAATGAGAATTCAAAAGAAACTCATGCGTAAGAAAAGATTGAAGATCTTACCCGCTTCAAAGTTTGAACAAGTTTATGCCTCATCCCATTGAAAACTTCTAGTTTCTCTTTCACTTCCCTTTTCCTTTTCTCTTTATCATCTAACAAATCAGCTTTGCCTGTTGTCTCAAATTTGAGAAAGTTTTACACAAATATTAAATGTTTAAACAAACTCATGGAGATGAAGAATTGCAAAGATAGAATAGGTAGAAAACTCTATCTCATGTGAGCATTAATGAAGCCTAAGTGTCTAAACTTCATGTGCGACAAGATACTCGACTATCTTAGAATGTCTTGAAAATGCACTTTGAACTATCAAAGCCTGATAATTCACTAGCATGACCAAACACCAACCTCGAATATATAATTATCATCCCAAAGCCCAGGCATTTGTATTTCACAGCAATCGTAAGCTAATTTCATAAACAAAAATCCAAACATATCTTATAACTCGCAAATGAAAACGATGAACAAAGAAAACCAGATTGAACAAGAAGCGTAATCACAATAAAACAATGCAACTTAAAAAGCAGAATCCATTAAACAAAGATACCTCAGCATGAAGATCAGCTGGATACAATTAAATCCTCCTCCCCTTTCCCATTTGCTTCATGCTTCGCCAGAGCGCGACGAATTTGAAAAATCACCCGCTTTAACAGTAAAATCGCCATAGTCAATTGTTTCCTGATCCTTGATCAGCTCAGAAGGCGCACTTTTCGAAAAACTTTCCCCGGAGCGATTAGCTGCAGTGTCCTCCTCCTCCCTTTTCGGTGGTAGCGCAGTTAGCGCCACCATTTCTTCTCTCCCCTTTTCCTTCTTTTTCCCGATAGTGGAAGCTACGACAATTTCAGTTTGTACTATTGCAGAGGAACGATATGTCGTTTGAACCCAACGACGTGTCGTCGGTTGACGTTGGTGATACGAGTTTGGGAAATTTATATGGAGGAGGAAAGTATCAAATTAGTCCCTTGAAGCTTGGCTAAAACGCAAATTCGCCCCAAATCAAGTTGAAGTTTAAATTCTTGTATCTCAAGGGATTTTAAGTCTCAATCTTAAGTCACATATTTGTTGTCAAACTCAAATGCATCAAAAGTTCGATTATGAGTCTGTCTGGGGCTACTTTTCCAAGCTGCTTTCCCTAAAAGCTATATTTTGAAGCTTTTCTTAAAAACAACAGATTATAGTTTTGGAAAAGTTGTTTTGGCAGTTCTCAACTTTTTGATATAAATGATCAAAATGCACTGTTAAAATCGAAAAAATGATATTATATGAAAAGTTTGGGATACCAATTTTTAGGGACAACAACTCTGATAGCAATGCCAAACAGGCCCTACATGTAAATGCAGATAGTTAATTTTTGAAGATCAGTCAAATACGGGAGCTTTTATGTTATATTGCCAAATAATGCATGTAATTCTTTTCTGTATACAAGTCTTTCTGTCGGTACAAGTACTCATATATAAAGGCAAGTTCTAATATATACAATTTTCCTGGTGAAGTCAAAATATCAAGAGGTGTGGTGAACGATATATAGTTCAATTTGAGATCAAGCTGAGGTGAGCTTTTTTACCGGAATAAACCTTCTTCGATATACTTTTTTTTTGCCCATTTACAAGGCTTGATAATAAGGCATTGAAATGGATTATTCATTTATGTAATAAGCATCCATTGTTGCTAAATTGCTATATACCAACATGGAAATAGTATAGATACAAGTCTAGAGTCGCTAAATACGGAAAAAAATATTGTGTTTCCAATTTGTGTCTCCTTCCAACTCCATTTAGTTTTCAACATGTGTTTTATGTTCCCATTCTTTCTATAACTTTCGCTTTCATACGTGTTCGTCACTTATCTAGAGCTGAATGGAGAGACATGAAAGAAAGAGACCTCAAATTGGAGAAAAATGAGTAATTTCATTATGAACAAAATAACCAAAGCATCCATAATCATTAACTTAGTAAATCAAATTAAATATTTATTTGCTCTATTGAGGGTTTTCTTATTCTTCTTCTTCTGCAATAGTTGGCAGCTTGGTCTTTTTCACCTTAGCTTTTTTGTTGGATTTTGGTGCTACAGTAGCATGCTGAGTAGAATCAAAAGTTGTATATTTGGAGGCATATACAGAAAAGATTTGAGAATAAGACTTATGAGTGAGAGGATCTATTCCCATTTCAATAAGCTTTCTGGCTAGCTTATTTTTCCAATGCTTCTTTACATCTTTTCCTGATTTTCCTTCAAGTAATTTGGCTATCAGACTCCACCTGTTGCCAACGGCTGCATGAAGCTTAACAATGAGGTCCTCTTCTTCAGGGGTAAAGTTGTCATTTCCCATACCGGGCTTTA
>CAOJBJ012906235.1:0-11696 GCA_948291685.1 Euphorbia celastroides
ATCTATAACCTGAGCTTATGCAGTTGACTACCATCCAGGTACTGTTTTAGATGAAGCAGCTTCTGAATCCTCTGTTCCCAAGCAAAATGAGCGGACAGACGCAGACAGGAGGAACCTTGTGCAAATTTCAAGTAACAGCAATGATACTTCTCACTCGCCTCTACCTGTGAAACCTGTTCACCCTATTGTGCAAGATAGAAGTAATCAAGTACATACGTCACACAATCCTTCACAAAATATCAAACATTCAACAAACACAGTGAAAGATGCAATTCCTTTGAAGAATCTCCCACCCATCGGACATGTAGATTTCCAACCACCTTTGTCATTGGCTGATCAGAAGATGGATTCTACTGCAATTTCAAGATTTTCTGAGGGCAGCCAACTGCTTTCTGGAAATTCAGAACTCTCTTTTGATGTGGAAGATTTGGTTATTCCATGGAGTGATCTTGTTTTGAAAGAGAGAATTGGAGCAGGTATACATGTGGTTGGTTTGAAAATGACAATAAAATCTCGTCTTGACCGCACATGATATATGTACATGTGATTAATTTTGTACGGACCTAAGTTAATACTGAAATGCAGTTCATTTGCAGGTTCTTTTGGAACTGTTCACCGTGCTGATTGGCATGGCTCGGTAAGTTTTTGTGTATGAATTTTAAGCAATGTCATAGCATTGTATTTTGCTTTCTACTTCTAAAGCAGTTTGTCGCGGAGTTATCATATTTGCATGATGCTGATGTGGAAATGGAAGAGCTTTTCTGAAATTAATTTGATCTTTCTATGGATTCTTAAGGAATATCAAATTGAAACTTCTACATAACGAATGAATTGATTTATGTGGGAAGTTATGTGTGAATATTGTATCGAACTATAAAGTGAAAAGACAATTAATAGGTTTTCGGATTTTGACTTAAGTTTTCCTCTAGTTGCTCCTGCTGCATTGTGTCTTTCTGTTGAAGTTTGATTTTCTTTCATGTTTTAATTCACCAACGTTCAAGACATTTATTCTATGCTTGGGTGATTTTTGTATTTTATTTTACTAATTAGCTAATTATGCAAAACTAAAGGATGTTGCTGTGAAAATTCTCATGGAACAAGATTTTCATCCTGGACGATTTAAGGAATTTGTGAGGGAGGTAAGTGTCGCTTCGCTTTTGTATGAACTTCGTTCCGAAGCTTGAGAAATTTTTTTCATTCTCTTATATAATGTGTCTATTTTAGGTGGCAATAATGAAACGCCTACGACATCCAAATATAGTTCTTTTTATGGGTGCAGTTATTCAGCCCCCAAACCTATCCATTGTAACAGAATATTTATCAAGGTTCAAACTTATCCTTCTATTTCTCTATCTTATGTGCATAAATGTAACATAGAAAATAACATTTTTAGTTTTCACTTCAGAGGTAGCTTGTATAGGCTCTTGCACAAGTCTGGAGCTAGAGAGGTTTTGGATGAAAGACGTCGGTTGAGTATGGCTTACGATGTGGTATGCATTTAAAAAATTTGTTTTGGTTGTTGGAAACGCTATTTCTTTGTTCTATGTTGTATCTATACATTTGTGAGGAAGGATTTTGAACTGTCTTAGGGCTAATACTGTTTTCATGACAGGCTAAGGGAATGAATTATCTCCACAGAAGGAGTCCTCCCATCGTTCATAGAGATTTGAAATCTCCAAATCTTTTGGTAGACAAAAAATTTACAGTGAAGGTAGAACCAATAGCTCCTATGTTACTAATGTTATATTTTTTGACAAGATGATTTTGAAATATGGGTTATCAGCTTTTCTGATATTTTCCCTGATTCTTGTGGACACACAGCTTGCTAGATTTTCAATTTGGGGCTAACTTTGATTAAGATAATAATCACTTGTTTGGGTTGCTGCGGGTTTGCGTATGAGTTTCTTTTTCTATGGAAAACTGAAATCATGTTTAAAATTACTTTACCTTTGTGGCTTCTTGGAACTAAGAGGTGTTCACGGGCCGGGCTACCCATCCGGCCCGGCCCGAGCCCGCTTAAAATGGGCAGGCTTGGGTATGCCTTTTAATATAAAGCCCGTCCCGAGCCCGAGCCCGCAAAAGCCCGAAATTCTATGGGCCGGGCTTGGTTTTTGTATAAATACCCGAGCCTGGCCCGACGAATAAAAAATATATTTATTTTATATTTTTTATATTATGTTTAATAGTTATATGTTAATTTTAATATTAATTTACTAAATTATTAACTAAACTTTTAAGAATTTTACTATAATATATGTTTATATGTAAAATTTATATAGAATTTTATTTTTTATAATTTATTTAATAATAAAATAAAATAAAATGATTAACGGGCCTTGGGCCGGGCTTGAGTTTGACTTCATAAGCCTGACACGAGCCCGAAGTTTCAAATGTGGGCTTGGGCTGGGCTTGGGTTGGCATTTTTAAGCAAAAGCCCGATGAGCCTGCCCGACGAACAGGTCTAAGTCTAAGTGGCCAGTTCTCAGTGTAATGGGTTCTTTTCTCTTTTGTCCATGCTATCTGTAGTACCTTGTTTCCGTTATCTTAGTGTCACGGTCAATCTTGCTCTTTGTAAATTTTTAAGAACAGTAACGTTTGAGCAAAGAGATGTTAAAATTTTGTGGTAAAATCTAAAGTGCTTGGAGTATGGAATTTTTTCTCCTAAACTAGGTTGATTATTGGAGGGGGTTTGATGCTCTAATTTTGATGTTCAATGAATTTTGTTAGATGTGGATTGCCGTATATCCTTTGAAGCAAAGCTTTTTGAGCCTATTTATTTGTGTGGCTAGGAAAAGCATACCTCTTTAGAACTATTTGGTAACATATTTTCTCATAATAAAAATTGATGGCTGTTAGATAATCAATCGAGGAAATTTAGGTAACATTTTTTTACCTCACTTTTAATTAGTAATTGTAATGTATTATGTCATAAAAGAAAATTCATTAAGCTGAAAACAACAAAAACTATGTGACAAAGGTTCTTATTCAGATCACATACTCTGTATTTCTAACGTGAATTCACCTATTCAGTCATTAAAATAATCTGTTGCACCTCTATCTATTAATTTATGTCCATTTTTAGGCTTCAGATACACTCAAACGACAGTTATTTGGTTTATTTTAGACTCTCTTTTTTTCAAACTAGATTAATGTGCTTAAGCTGTTAATCCCCAACATTTAGTTAATAAAATAAGGTTGCCTGAAAAGGCGTACCACTTTGCTCGTTCTCTATCTTTTATACACACACACAGATGCATACACACACACACATATAGATACATTTTCTTCTGATTTACTTTGCAAAATTCTATATATTTGCTTATGCCAGATTATGTCCGTCCTCACATATTTGATTCATTCAGGTTTGTGATTTTGGGCTCTCTCGGCTAAAAGCAAATACGTTTCTTTCATCCAAATCAGCTGCAGGAACTGTAAGTGATGTTAATATTAGCATTTACTATGATGGGTATTATGGCTCAAACTTGACAATATTGCTTCCATGCACTAGCCTGAGTGGATGGCACCAGAAGTTCTTCGTGATGAACCATCAAACGAAAAGTCAGATGTATATAGTTTTGGTGTAATACTATGGGAGCTTGCTACCCTACAACAACCGTGGGGCAACTTAAATCCTGCGCAGGTTTGTTTTCTGGAATTGCTTTGCTGTATTAATGAAAAAAGTTGCGTGATTGAGATGATGAAATATTTCACTGGCTGAAATGCAATATATTTAATAAAATTAGAGCAATCCGTATGACTGTATTTAATTGAAAGTTTATGCATCATATATGTGGTTGTAATTTCTTCTTCATCTTAAGCTACTTCTGCCATTAGCATAGTAGGCTTGTTAGGTCTATCTAATGCTTACATTCTTCATGGTTCAAATGCTATCAGCTTTAGTTGGAAAAGAAAAATTTCAACTAGGTCCTGTGATGAGATCATTGAATACCATATTTTGTTGTTTATGTTGTTGTTTACCAATTGATCTTCACTTATTTCACGAACAGGTTGTGGCAGCCGTTGGATTCAAGAACAAGAGACTGGAAATTCCACACAATTTGAATCCTCAGGTTGCTGCTGTAATTGAAGCTTGCTGGGCCAAGTGAGTCTTAACTCTTCAAATCAATGTTCTTTTCAACTTATTTTCCCTTCAGTTCAGTTCAGTTCAATACTTATTCAATATGTTTTAGTTCAGTTCATTACTCATTCAATAAGTTTAAATTCAAAATAGTACTTATTCAATAAGTTGCAGTTCAGTTCAATACTTGTTCAAAAGTTTCAGTCTACTTCAGTACTTATTCAATAAGTTTCATCTCAATTTAGTTTGTTCCATTCAGTTCTGCTGCTAGTCGTTCAGTTGAAAAGAACATAGCCTAAAAATGGTTGCATCTAAATTTGCTCTGATGCGTGTTTGCTGATATGAGCCATCTTTTGGTGCAGTGAGCCTTGGGAGCGTCCTTCTTTTGCCTCGATCATGGAATCATTGAGACCGTTGATCAAAATCCCCACACCAGCAGCTGCACATTCAGATGTTCAATCACTCGAACAATGAAAGCGCCTCGAAAATCTTCTTTCATACCCATAATGTGGCATTGCTTTGACTTTTAACAAAACGGCAGGGATAACCAGTATTCAGATTGATGCCAGGTACGCCTTCTTGTTATGTCATATAATTACAAATTTACAATATTTGTTATGAGAACTTCTACGTGTATAATTTCTCTTTTGCAAAGTTTTGACTCGGCTTTGTTTCGGGTTATAGCAGAGCCTTGCTGATGGGGATTTGTAAGAGTTGGTACGAATGCAGCAGTATGTTGGTTGCTCTTTCTGCCTCAGATATTGTTTGCTGTTAATGGGGAAGTTGTATAAAGCTGTCTCACGCAATTTTGTATGTAATTTGTTTCTGGAATTAGCTTAACGAGAATCAGCTACATAGTTTTACACAACGTTACAGTATTAGCAAAATAGGGATGGAATTGTTTATATGACAGGACTTTTTGTTCCTCTGTTATTACTACCATTCTATTTATTGGATTTAGCCTATACCCCTTTGTATGCTGTATATAAAATTTCTTAAAATAATATTGATTCCAAGTATGCTGTAACTGTTCATATTCTTCAATTAATAGAGAAAACATAAAATCAGAGTAACATACTGGGTTAAGATATAGACAGCGATCTTAGAGGCAGAGGTAACAGGTTCGAAATTTACATTCTTCTTCGTTATTATTGTAAGCCAGCGAGACAAATTAAATAGAAGCAAAAAAGCATTAACTTGAGGCAACCTATTTGATTGGGAAATGATATCTGATATTTGAAGTAAGTAAAGTCGTGAGTTTTCTCCTCAAGTAACTTCAACAAATTGTGAAGTGAAATTATCGGCAACAACATACAATCCAGCAAGAAAAAATATGGTGTTATTAAGAGATATAATCACCTATCTTCCATCTCGACCTGTTGAAAAATAGCCCGGCCCAATTGATCCGCCCAGGCCAGATATCAATGGGTCAGGTTTAAACAAAAAATTATCGATGCAAGCCCGGCCAGATGTAAGCCCGTAAAAGCCCGAATACGTAATGGGTTGAGTTTGGTTTTAGTATAAAAACCCAAGTCCAGTCCAACCTGGTCCCCTGCGCGCGCATATATATATATATATATATATATATATATATATATATATATATATATTGTTAATTGATAAAAAATATATATAATAAGCTAAGAAGCACGAAAACTCCTGAAGCATACCGTTTTCGTGTTTCGTATCCGTTTCAGAAATGGAAACTCTGGAAAACCCCTACGAAACATTTCGAGGGAGTTTCCGCAATTAAAGAAAGTTGGAAACTCCTTTCTTTAAAATTCGGAAACCGTTTCCCATGAATTTTCTCCAACTAGAAACTCAATTCCATCAAAATCCACTTTTTTATCGAAACAAAAATGTCAAAACCTTTTTATATTTCTACATTGACAAAACTACTCTTATTCGTGTCTGTATTCCACATTTTAGAATGTTATAGTTGATAAACTCATAATACCTTGGAAAACAACATGCTAAACTTTATGCAACATTCCTACATATGTGAATTATAGTAATTCTTGTTTTTCATCTATTATTTTACTATTTATTCTAAGAATATATTTGTATAAATAAGAATTTTATATTTTTTTATTTATAAATATGTCCCTATATTTTTATTATTTACACGTTTCCTCACAGTTTCTGAACCTATCTTTTTTAAAAATGACGTTTCGCGGTGTTCGTTTCCGTTTCCGTGTTACTTTTATATATATATATATATATATATATATAAATGAATAATTTATTAATAAATGGACCGGGTTGGTTTGGAAATGGCCCATTTGAACAGCTCTAACTGTCTTCCATCTGCGTAAATAGGATAATAAGCTTTCAGCTCGCCATTTAACAAGTGGAGTCCACTAAGTTACTTTAAAATCTTGCATCAATAGGCTTCTAAAACCGCTAATGTCTATAAATTCACTTTCTTCCCCCTTGAATCTTTATTTCCATGCAGCGTTATTTCTTACTTTTACTTTTATTTTATTTTGGATTTATTGTTAATTTTTTCGTTTATGTTCAATAAAATATAGTTACATTAATATACTTTCTATGACTTTATCAGACACTTGCTTTTCATTAAAAATTTATCAGATATATATTCGACATTATTTGATTTGATATGTTGCAAATTTATTAGAATGTAGTATAATTTGTTAAAAATGCACTAGTATTTCGCTTGGAAGTTTTTGTAAGTATAGCACCAAGCTGAAACAATATACACCACAAATCTATACCACAAACCTATACAAATGATATTGTTGAACCAATCTCGCTGATATCTGAAGTCTGCTGATGTACCAGCTTGGTGAAGGTCGAAGTTTTGCTCTAGCTAGAGACTACTTAGCGAATGAAGTCTCGCGAATAAGCAAGCGGAGAAATTCACTGATGGAACTTGGTGCTGACTAGATAAAGTGTCAATCAGGGAAGCCTTGGTCAACTCAAAAAGTTAGGTTGTCTTATTGACAGCTAACCAATTCCGATAAAAAAAAACAAATCTTACAAAGTATGGTGAAAACCAGGAAAATGACAAAGGTGCACATCTGACACCGCGGCGCGCAGTACCTACTGGCAGGAAAGTTGACAGAAATCATGCAGAGCCAATCAAATTGCGACGGTAACCTCAAATTCCTCGGTTTCAAACCAACAGATTGTCGAAGAAATTTTCATCTATCCAAAAATAATGCAACCGTTAGAGGATTTCAACGGCTACTTTCAGAGTTCAACTATAAAAGGATAAAGAGTTGAAGGCAAAAAGTACAAAGAAAATTACAAATTCCGAAAATTCTGCCAAAATCAAAGCTTAAGTAATTTTCGAAAGCTTTCAACTCTGTTTTGATAAATCGTTTTCTTTCAAACATAGAGTAGACTGATTGGAGAGGGTATCCAATCAGTGAGTTAGAGTTTAGGTTGTGGAGGAGGGAACTCTGTAACTAGTACAACTCTGTAAGAAGGCTTCTCCGTCGATAAGGAGTCACTAGTGGATTTAATTTCGGAGAGGGTGTCCGGGGACTGGATGTAGGCACAGGCTGCTGAACCAGGATAAAAATCATTGAATGAAGGATCTCCTTATCTTTACCTCTTTAAATTTTATTTTCTTTATATTCAACCATCAGCCGCTCATTTAACCCCGCCATCAACGAGAACAACTTCGATGATTGACTAACTCACTCAGCGAAGAAGTTGCGTCAGCAAGACCTCTGTCTTGCTGAGTCTCAGCAAGGTAATTTTAAAACGATTTAAATTACATATTATCACACAAAAATCATTCGCCCCCCTCTGACACATGTTACTTAGCTAATAAGAATCAACAGGTATGATATTATTCACTTTAAACTTAAAATTCCACATGGTTTTGTTATTAGTCTTTACCCCAAAAAATCTCGTACCATAAGGGATATGGTTTATGTGTATAAGACTCTAAATTTCCATTTATTTTCTCGTGGAATATTTTTTTATCCAACATCTAACTTTTATGAGACTTTTACAACGTTTCAAAAAGATATGTTTTATTTTTAACCAAACATTTTATGGGTTTAAACATGTTAAAATTTTGTTAGAAATTTATAAGATCTCTCTCCCAAATCTTTTCTGCCATTTTGATCTATCAAAATTATGTTAGACAACTATAAAAAAAAATCTATTAAACATATGCTAGACATTTGTTTGAAATTCTATATGAAAGAAATGTGTGAGACATGCATTCAAAATCGATTTGGTGTTTTTCTACATGATAAAATACCCAACAAAAGTTTTAACAGATGAATTAAAAATTTTAGAAAAATTGTATTAACATAAATCTAATTTCAAAGGTAAAAAACAAGAAGAACAAAATGTTTTGAACCCATAAATAACTTAAAATATCAACACAAAACAAGAAATCCAAACAAAACATGACGTTTGTGGAAAGGGAGATTAATAAGGATGTGGAGATTAATCTAATTTCACTCTTTGACTGTGGCAAACTGGCAATCGAGCTCTCGTTCACAAAGATCAAAACGGCGCCGTGTAGTATGTAACTGGAAGCAAACTTGGGATGAACATGGTCCATCAATCAGCTAAACTCTTAGTTTAGTCACTAAGTAATTAAATCAACCAATCAAAAATCAGTTAAAGATTACCTTAATCACAAGGAAAATAACCATCCAATCAACGGCCACCGTTGTTTCTCGTCTGCACAAAGAGAAACAAATATCTCAACGCCAAAACTGCAAGGAAACTACCGCAGTTGCTCCGATCATTGTCGTTCTCCCTCTCCCGCCGTCCGATCAAATCCATCCAATGGCCGAGGAAGAAGAAGGCCTGAACTTCCACCGACTCTACGGAGATGTTTTGTCCAACAGTTTCTCTTCAATAGCCATGGCGAGCTTCTTCTCGCTTAATCTAATCGCGAGCCTGATAATCCTTCAAAATCTTCTTCGGGGCCAGATCAGCAGCTAGGGTTTCCTTCTGGATCTTTCGGTATGGAGGACGCCAACTTGTATGCTTCTCCTTTGACGGAATTCGGCGGATTCTCCTCAGTCTACTCTGCCACTCCGGTTTTCGAGTTCAGATCGGATCCAGCTCCTCCCGGCGGTGGTGGTGCCGCCGGAGTCGGGGATGAGGCGGAAGAGAACATCGGAGTGCCTCAGCCTCTTGCTGGCTTACACGAGAGTCCAGTTCCGCCTTTTCTGTCGAAAACGTATGATCTGGTGAATGATCGGAACCTTGACCCGATTATCTCATGGGGCTCCACCGGCGAGAGTTTTGTGGTTTGGGATCCAGTGGAATTCTCTAGAGTCGTGCTGCCTAGGAACTTCAAGCACAACAATTTCTCCAGTTTCGTTCAGCAACTCAATACATATGTGGGTATCAAATGAAGTAATTCAATAGCCTTCGTGGGCTGTTGAGTTACTTCCTCACTGGATACTATTCTTTTTCATTTTCTTCTGCTCTTTCTTTAATTGTAGCTTGATCTTATATTGTTCAATCTCTGTATATGTAACTCATGCAATTTTTGTACTTATTTTGCATTCATGTATTTAACAAGTGATGTAGATATCTGACCGATGGTTTGAACATTGATAATTTGTACAGAATTAGCAGTTCGGGAAATCTGGCTTTCTTTTTGTATTTGTATTTTTTTGTAATCGTTTCAGTTGTATTTGAGTATGAGTTGTAATGGTTCTTGGGTTAGATTAGAGTTGTAACTGGTAGTTTTAGAATAGCCTAAAGGGACTGCCTCAGGTGATAGTACCTGAGATTTTGATCTACATATGCCAACCAAAGGATTCAGGCAGGGGGGCCCATCTTTTACAGGTAGAGTTTAAGGTTCTGGTGGAAATTTTTTTATTGTTTGACATGGCTAGTTAAGACTTCATTTTCTGTGTGTAATCTTATTCCAGGGCTGTGATATGCTGTTAATGCCTTTCAGTTCTTTTTGTACCAGTAATGCCTGCTCTAATGTTTTTTTGCCTACTACATTTCTATTAGTTGCATCATTGTTTGTTATGTTTCATTGAGTTTTTCGGATTTAATTTCTGAGCCACATTTGGTTCAAATGTTCAGGGTTTCCGCAAGATCGATAGCGACAAATGGGAATTTGCAAATGAAGCTTTTAGGCGAGGAGAGAAGCATCTATTGAAGAACATCCAGAGGCGCAGGACGTTGCAAGCCCAGCAGACCGTGAGCTACACGGGACCTTCAACTAGAGCGGGCATGACAGAGCTTAAAAGCGAGATAGAAACATTGAGAAAAGAGCGGGGTGAGATGATGCAGGAAGTTGTACAGCTTCAGCAGCAGCAGAAAGGGTCAGTTCACCATATGGAAGCAGTGAACCAGAGGCTTCAGGCAGCAGAGCAAAGGCAAAAGCAGATGGTTTCATTCCTGGCAAAGTTGTTCCAGAACCCATCATTCATTGCCCGGCTTAAGCAAACAAAGGAACAGAGAGAGATCGGTTCGCCAAGGATGAAGAGGAAGTTTATAAAGCACGGGACTCATGAACAAGGCCTTCTTGAATCAGCTATGGAAGGTCAGATTGTGAAGTATGAACCTGAGTGGAAAAGCTACCCATTTTCTTCTGAAGCTATGGCTTCAGAAGCTCAAATTGAGAATGTTCCAGCAGATGAATATGATGTATCGAGTGAACTAGAAGCAGCTCTACGGTATGGAGAAGGGCCATCGAACTTGTTGAGAGAAGATCCCGGGTTTAAAGGGAAGAGTGTTATGAGTCCACTGCAGGAAGTTGGTCTAGAATACTTGGTCTCTTCTCCTATGGATTTTGCTGGTATGGAAAACATTGGGAAGCAAGAGGATCTGTGGAGCATGGGGTTGGAAACCCAGACTGGTATGTTGAATCCTAGCCAAGAAATGTGGTCTAATATTGGCAACTATGATAATACAGATTTAGTCTCCAGTGGTGATTTGTCAGATATATGGGATTTGGGTTCTCTACAAGCAGGTGGAAGTTCTGGCACTATGTGGCCGTCTGGTGAAAGCCCTGGTAACGAGCCGGGGAGTCCTGGAAAATAAAAGATTTATAAAATCTGTGGGGCAATTTATGCCACCACTGGTACCTGTGTTGGTTTTAGTAATATAGGGTATCAATTGGACTTCATAATATTAATATGAAATACAGTCCTCATTCTTTTTTGATTTTGAACATTATTCTTTTAGTGATTCATTTAATTAATCAGTTAAATATTTGAAGTTCTTACATACATGATCAGGTTAGGTTACTTTGTCTTAGAATTTAGGCAGTTTGTGGCTGACAAATGCTTTTGAGATATGAACATTGCAGGTGTGCGGTGAGACGGAGCATCATACTTTTCTCTTGGTCAGTGTTTCTATATTATAGGCATTCTCTTGGGTAAGTTCATATTTAAGCTATACTGTGTTTTTTGTATTTTTACACAAAATTCTATTATGGAGTTAAAAGCTGTAGCACTCTGCATCTTTAATCATCCTTTTGAAGCAAGATGCCATATTGTGTTCTTTACATAGTTACTCTAGACTTTAGTTTATGATTACATCTAGAACAAGACAATCAATCAAACAGAGAAAAGGTTAACGTTCATGAAAAGCCTGGGTGATATTCATCTTTCATGAAGATGCACAAGTGTAGAAGAATGCTAGCTCAGCT
>CAOJBJ012910870.1:0-14942 GCA_948291685.1 Euphorbia celastroides
TGAGAGAACATCAAGGAATGGGTATATTTAATGAAATAATACATCTTGTATTCCTTTACATGTATAGTAGATCGGTTCCACTTTCAAAATATATAATGTAAAAAATGATTTGTTACATATAGTGAGACATTAAAAAAGACACAGTTAAAAATATTATTTATTTTCCCACATCGATGAAGGCATTCATGAGTACTTCTGAAGTCACTCCAAATATTTATTCATTTCCAAAGAAGGCATGCATCTAATATGATATCCGAGTGGACCCTATCATACTTTATGAAGTAGGAAGAAACTAATCTATCTATAAACAATTAATATTTAACAAATAACAACAACAACAATTATAAATAATGTTTCATTAGCTACTCTAAGTTGTATTATTTTAGTTGTCTACTTTCATAAAGTACACTTACATAACTATGAATACCATATTTAGTGGCAAAGGTTATAGTTTAGTGGTTAATGACTAAAATTGTGATTCTAGAAGTCGCAGGTTCAAGTCCAAACTCGGGTGAGGAGGGCTAATAAGGTTTTCTGTAATTAATATTGTAAGCTCATTATGAGGCAATTTTTTTTAAAAAAAAACTATGAATACCATATTTCAATTTTTAGTTAAAGAGAAAAAATAAAAATAATGATAATGATATTTTTTTTTAAAAAAAAAATCAAACTGATAAAAAAAAATAACTTGTTTTGTTCATGTGGGTATATGATGCATTTCTGTGGTTGATAAGGAGTAACGAGACCCTTTTTACAGTTTAAAATACAAGTGACAAATAACGTTAATAAAATGATTTATTATTATTATTATTATTATTAACTTCCCTAATGTTTGTACAAAAGAACTACTATCTCCCTATGTTTTGTAAAATAACTTGTACCTCCTTATGTTTTGTTTTCATCAAACTACAACCTCCTTCCTTGTAATACATATTTATTTTTTACAAAATTTCCCTTATGTCTATTATTTATTCATTTATCTTTTTTTTATAAAATCTATTTATTTACCTTGTTTATGTAATATACTCTTATTATTCTCTCCACTTAAATAATTTAATTACATATTTTCAAATTAAAAAATTAGTCAATAGTAAAATTTTTTTTTATTTAAATATAAGGACAAACTAGAAATATTATTAAATACCAATATAAATCTACCTTCATTTATTTATCTTACTCGAAATATTGTGAAAATTAATCAAAATTTGTTGTTTTCATATTAAGGAAATAACTAATAATCAATACATATTTAAAAAATTTTACATAGTTTAGGTTAATTTCTTAATTTTTATTGCAACTGATTTAACTTGGATCAGACGCTCACTAAACCGAACTCGATTGTTTAATTTTCTTTTAACTAAAAAATAACTTCACTTATAAAAAATTCAAATTTTTTTCACTAATATGTATTATATATTTTTTAATTAACCTATAAAACTTCATAGAAATATGAACAAAATTACTCCATTTCGTGATATAATTTAATAATGAAAAACTTATATTTGTTAACTTTCTAAAAATACACTCATTTTTGTGAAAAAAATAACGCAAATCCTTTTATGAAAATAAGTCAAAGCACATTACATATTTTTATAATTAGCTAAAAAATGTGGGAAGTAGAAAAAAAAAGGGACGACGACTTAAAAGCCAAGATTGTGTCTGCATATGAACTACTTGTTAATTTGTTTGTTTTACACTTAATAGATGTGAATGTTAAAATGATTATTAATTTTTTATTTTGTACAAAAGTACGAAAATTCGTAAGAAAGTATATATATATATATATATATATATATATATATATATATATATATATATATATATAAACGGTAATTTTCTAGGTTAAGTTAAAGTATATTTGTAAAGCGTCTATGCTTCATATGTACTTTAACTTATTTTGAAAAAATTACTGCTAAATATATATATATAAACAAATAATTAAATATATTTATAAATTGACTATGATTCAACATATATGTACTTCCACTATTGGTTAATCTTTCAATCTAAAAATATATAATTTAATAATTTACGTGCAAAGAATAATATGAATATATTACATAAACAAGGTAAATAAATAGATTGTGTAGAAAAAGCTAAATGAACAAATAATAGATACAAGGGTAATTTTGTCAAAATAAATATTCATTGCAAGAAAGGAGGTTCTAGTTTGATGAAAGCAAAATATAGAAAGGTATAAGTTATTTTGCAAAACATAGGGAGGTAGTAGTTCTTTTGTGAAAACCTTGGGGAAGTTAAAATTATTTACTCTTTATTTATCTCTTTCGATTTCAATCTGACATTAATCAAAAATTTTTTTTTTTTTCTAAATTTTTTGTAGTTTATTTCAATTGTTCTATAAATAAGATCACGTGTCAAAGCAATAGAAGTACAAGGAATAAAATAGTATCACATTATAGACAACCTATTTTCACCCGTCTTTATAAAAAAAAAATCACTATTTGTGTCATTTTACTCTTTAATTTTCAACATTGAAATATAATTTTAGAAAATATGTTTGACAGTTGACACACAAAAGCCATTTTTCCACTATACTGAAAACAAGTGGCGACATTAATTATATACTCGGAGTCCAAATTTACAAATTATTGTACAATTTTAATATTCGGGTTTATAATTTTGTGCAAATATCATGACTTATTCATTTAATAGGTAATAAGCTAGTAAATTTTATTAAGCACCCATTACAATATTTATAGTCAACAAGTATACAGAACTTCTAATTAGTAGCTACCATCTATCAACTACACACTACAATAAATAAAGATGGCATTAATAAGTTTAGCTTTGTCATTTTCAATCAACGTCCTACATTAACCAGAAGGTCATAAGTAAAGAATTTTGAATGCATTTAATAGTTCTTTTAGTAGTTGGAGATAGTACCAAAGCACAAGTTTCAAAGATGTGTAGAAGTTGTTCAATATGTGTTTAAACTTACTCATTTTTTTTAATACTTTAGTTGACCATACAATGTATACAAATCTAGTTCATAGAGATTAATGAATTGAATTCTGTAAAAAAAAAAACAAAATACGTCTTTTAAAGCATTAGTTATATGCCTTTTTAATCTTCACCTCCTTAATTAATGATTAATCCAACCTCAGTGTATTAAGAGTTCAATGATAAAATGACAATATCAATGCCAAAGTTATTACTTACTTGCTATAAGCTTTTCTAATGTTGTTGTATAGTTCAATTATGTGACTTATATATGTGAGATAAATCGGCAATAAGATGGATAGGGCACAAAGGAAGTAGTTTGAAAAGGTCATGCATGATTGTTTGATATTTCTTCATTACACTAGTTTGGCTTGATGTATCAATCATCGTCCGAACTTGTCTAAAATATCTTATTGCCTCATAAACTTTTGAAAATGTCTATTTCCCTACTTCATCCATTCAACTTGCAAATTTGTATCAGTATACCCTCAATTTGTGGAAAAAAATGTACTAATTAGCCCTCAAAATAACACATGTCAAAATGTTGGCCGGATAGAAAAAATGACATACTTGAAAAGTCAAATGAATTAAATATTGACATTTCCCAATAAGGCGACATATGGGTTCACCTTTTCAAATTTGAAGGGATAAATTGATGCAATTTTACAAGTAAAGAAATGAAGTTTAAAGAGGCAATATAATATTTTGAATAAGTTGCTGATCCATTAGGCCGACTAGTTTTACTTGTTTATTTGTATTTTGTGTGAAAAGAAACTTATATGGGCCATTTGGCCCAACCAACTCCATCTCACAAATTTCCCTTAATAAAACAAAAATAAAGAGAAATAACGAACCCAAATGAATTTGCCGAGAGAAAAACGCGCGAGCAACCACGTGGCGCAATCTCGTTCGTTTCCCATACACAACACTGGCACATATAAAATATCAGCAATTCGCAAATTCAATTTCTTCAACAATTTGCAGAGAATTATCATATCGTCTTCCTTCACGCTCTACAAATCTGTTAAGGTATTATTTCCTTCGCTTTGTTATTTGATCGTATGTTAATGCTTTGATTTCATTGCTCGATGAACCACGATCCAATTTTGTTTTCATTTCTTTGGTGTTGGTTTGATTTTTGGGGTTTATCTTATCCGGTAGCTGTAAACAGTAATTGAACGCCTGTCTCCTGTTTTCTCAAATTGTATGATGGAATTTAAATTGCATGCTTGATTTTATCTGGTTCGTTTATTATTGATCGATGGATTGGAAGCCTTCTAGGGTAACAAGATTTTTATCAGGCGATTGAGTGTGTTTTGTCATTGTCTTGATCAACTTTTTACTGGATACTTCACTTGGCTATTATATAACAGATATGCTCATATGTAGATTTTCTTGCTAGTATTCTGTATCTTATGATTTGCGTTGCTGAATGTTTCAGTTGATTTGCATTTAATTGGATTGGGGTTTGACACCAGCTATTGATTATCATGGATTTTGTTTATCATTGATTTACGGTCGGAATTTCCTTGAGCTTTTTATTTTCTGGAGTTGTTTAGTTGACTAATTTGTTTGTTTGTCAATTTAATATTTTGTTCGTCTAGCAATATATTCTGTGATGGTTTCTTCTGTTTCTGATCCTCAACAGCTTGCATCAAAATATTTGTTATCGTTTAGTGGCATTCTATGGGTGCTTTCTTAACCAGTAACTTTATGCTTACAATTTTTTATGCTTTGATATGCCACTCAAACTCTGTTCTTTTCAACCGAGTTGTCAACGGTAGAACTAACATGAACTGAATGGATCTGAACTGAATTGAAACTTATTGAATAACTCTTGAACAAAATGGACCTGAACTTAACTGAATGGAAAATAAGTTGAAACAAACAGAGCCTCACTTGCCTTGCTGTTTCTGATTTGGTATGTTATTGTCATTTCCATTGAGCAGATGCAAATCTTTGCGAAGACTCTCACCGGCAAAACCATAAACCTTGAGGTTGAAAGTTCAGACACCATTGACAATGTCAAGGCCAAATCCAGGGCAAGGAGGGGATCCCGCCAGAAGCAGCTCGAAGATGGCAAGACTTCGGGGAAATTATATATGGGATCGGGTCCCGTGATGTGTAAAAAGTACCTTCCGTTGGATGCTCAACAAGTACACAAGTAGAGTTATACTTTGAATCCACTTGCAAACTTGTTGAATATCCAACGGAAGGTATTTTTTACACGTAAAAGCCCCAGGACTTTGGCTGATTACAACATCCAGAAGGAGTCAACTCTTCACTTGGTGCTTCGCCTTCGGGGTGGTATGCTGATTTTTGTTAAGACATTGACTGGCAAGACCATTACTTTGGAGGTCGACTGACATGATCGACAATGTGAAAGCTATGATTCAAGACACGGAGGGGATTCCGCCCGATCAGCAGAGGCTTATCTTTGCTGGAAAGCAATTTGGAGGACGGGCGCACTTTAACTTTCAGAAGGAATCGACTCTGCACCTGGTCCTTCGCCTTCAAGGTGGGTCTTAAGAATCTTTTGCTAAATCTTTTGTGGTTTCTGCTCGTGTTTCTAGCTTATCTCGTTTTATGCTGTGTGTTTTTTAACATATTTACTGTGCTGTTGCAGCATAAGTCTCCATGTTTGAACCGATGCGTTGTTTCTGCAAAAATTTATGAACATGGTTTATGATTGTTGGAACTATGTTTGTGTTCTAACGTTCGGTTGAGGGTAACTTGATGGTTGCTTTCATTAACTCAACTGAAACTATTGTCTATTACATAGTTGTTTGGTTGAGGTACTCAGTTGACACATATAATAGGATTTTTAATGTGCATTGGACTCTTTTTGTTCTCGTTCATGGTTTGAACATGAAAATGTTTGTTGAATACAAGGAACATTGGAGGGCTATTTGATCTTTCAAAAATCACATTGTTAGGTTTTGAGTTGAATTAAATGTCGTGGCGTAGGGTAAAGAGTTTTTGCATTGCGGTGGTTTATTGTTAGATGTTTGTTGTAGCTGTTATTGCACATTTTATTGTTTGTGAAATTACTCGAAACAGTAGTTGACGGACACCTAAAATTATTGTTTGATGCCCAGAAAATAAAAGGCACCCGGTAAAAAGTTACCAAAGCATCCATTTATTGTGTTTTTTTGCAGCCAAACAATTTATAAGTGTTTATTTAATTACATTTGCTTTTAATTATTCTGAAAAGATAAACTTATCATTAACAGCAAACAAATAACTATTAAAAAATGGATCAATAAATAGTAACACACTAAGTATTGTGTGGAGCATGGTACTTCTCTCTTTCTCGCTTATATTTGTTTATCCGATTCACCGAAGATTTGTTCCAGTTGAAAACAGATTCAATCCGGGCTTACGCAATTTATTGTGGTAATGAGTATGTTAATGAAATTTTTCTGTGTTCAACTAGATTTTATCTAAGCTATAATAAGCAGTTTACTACCCGAATCAGCTCAATCAGTTCCTTCAAGTCTTACTTTAAGTTGGTAATTGTCTTCAAGTGAAAGCAACATTCGATGCAATTAAGGTGGGATCATAAATTCAAAAACCATAAACAGAAATTAGGTTTGTTTGTACATTTGTTAGCTGGCATGGTGGTTAAACTTTGGCCATAAGAGTTATAAATGTTCCCAATAGTACAAGTAGCAATTACCACTAGTTAATGTCAACAGCTGGACACAACACATAAATTCCTCTACACTTCAAACCAAATTGAGGAATCTACTGTTCGTTGCAACTTAGATTACAATCTAATTTCTGTTTTTGTCAAAGCAAATATTGTCATTAAACTTGTTTTTATCCACAATATTGTAGTAGCTCGCATCGACATGGGCGTTTTCGACATCTAAATGTTCTTCGAAAGTTCTAAAACAGACATATCTGTAAAAAGTTTTGACACCAGGTAAATTCTACGGTTACTTTATTTTTCATAAAATAACAGTCATTTGGCTTTGTTCTTTTCAACTCTCTTTTTTTCCATTCAATTTAGTTGAGTTCTGTACATATTCAATAAGTTTCAGTCGGTATTTATTCAATAAATTTTAATTCATTTTCAATACTTATTCATTAAGTTTCAGTTCATTTTAGTTCAATCATTGGTCATTTGATTCAGAAAACGGAAACCTTAATGTAAGTTATTACATAACACAGTTTACTCGAATTTTAGTGATGGAAAGTACAAAATTGTTACTTTTTGGTGGAATTATATTCAGGACTTAGTTTACATATGTCAATTGTAATTTTCGAACATATGTAACAATGGATTAAAATCTTAGCTTTCGTAGAAAAGTGGTAGAGGTTATTATAATTAAATTTATCTTTACTTATTTTAAAGACTAATCTTTTTGATAAAATTCGTGTCTCCATTATATATGTCAAGATACCTATCTTACCTCCAATTCAAGAAAGGCATCTATTCGGTTTTAATTCTTCAAAATTACATTATCTCCCTTTAAACTCAATTTCTAAAGTAATACTAAGCTCAAATTTCTCAGTAATTTTTACTAAATAATGTAATTATTTGCATTGTCAATAAAAACATATAATCACCCACGAAGGAAAGTTATCAGGTTAGGAGGATACTATTTAAGCACGGTTTTCTCAAAACATTTTCAAGTAAAAACATAGCTGAATTATCTACACGTGAAAATTTTTCAACAATCAAAAGCGACGATATATACTGCTAATACTTCACTAGCACGACTTATGGAAGTATATCATTGGATAATGATTTTGTACAATGTATTGCATTGAATTATTATCTCTAAATAATTGGAATCCCTTATAATACTATTTTGTGTTTGCTTCGGTATATAAGATTTCGGCTCATTATATTTATGTAGACATATATTGTCAACAAAACAATTCAGAAAATCCTTAAATATATGTAAATTTAGTCAACATAAAATTCTATGGGAATGATTTTTAAAACGGAATTTATATTATTAAGCAATCCAAAGAGTGCACATTGGTCAACCTTGATATCCATTGCTACTTTTGAATTGCTCCACTTATTATTTCTAGAATTTCATGTTATTATATTGGATTTCTCTTTCTTTTATTGCTACAAAATTGATATTTATTTTATAATGCGAGTGCTTTAGTTGTTTATTTATTGATACGTGGAAATTTTTTAGCACATATTTTCACTTATATTTTTAAGATGCAATTATATCAAATATGTTGAAAATAAAAATTACCGATACGGCAAAAACAACGAGCACATATCAGCAACAATTAAGTAGTAAATAGACCAAAATTACCCATAATTTTAAAAAAAACGTAATTAAAAAAAACAATCATTTCCTTTTGATTTGATTTTCTGTTGATTTTGGACATAGATTAGACTATGAATGCTCCACTTTTCATATAATAAGGTCCACTTTAAACATTAGCATATGATGCCTAAAGGGAAAATACAAGGGCATTATTTAGAAATGATTGGTATAAGGGACTATGCATTAAGCACTCACAATTTTATATATCTCTTGTAACGCAATAATTAAATGACTAGTTTAACTAGGCTTCAAACTTATAATTATTGTTCATCACAACATTTTTTTAATGTATAGTGTTAATCACACCATTAATTATATTTTAGGCCCCCCTAAAAACTACTTAAATTTGGAGAAAATTAAGTTTAGACTCGAAAAATATATATTTATCTTTCTAAGAATTAAGATGTTCAAGAATTTAAAGATATCGGAGCGAGAAGATTGACACTAATTCACTCGCTTAGGTATTTCATTCTTAATATTATTTTTAAAGTACATTTTTCAATAAACAACTAATCTAAATAATAAACATTAAAGGAACATTGATGGAATCCCGACTAGTTCTTTCTTATTGTTTTCTTATAAATGTATTTGGATTCAATTTCGAGGGGACATTTAAAAAGATTCAATATCATCACACGGTTAATATGTTATACTATAGTGGTTGTGTTTGATGCCTTTCATAAAAGTGTATGTTTCAATTATCAAACAATAGCTGTTAAGAGCTCCTTCTCCTCTCTCAAAATTTGTTCTCTATTTGTTTGATAAGGAGGGAGAAATAGTCTGTCAAGGCTTTTTCTCCCTCACAGTCTTTATTTTTGTCTTTTGTTTTAATTTTGGTGTTTTTTTTATAATAATCTGCATATTTTTCTTATCGTCCTCTATATGATTGTCGTCTCCAATCACAAATCTGTTGCTACAAAAAAAACAATATTGATTAACAGTTGGATTGGACGTCATCTGCCTTTAGACAAGATACTTGGTTATCTTTCATAGTTGGCACCCCAAATCTCTCTTCATTCAGCAAAAGAGTTTCAAATCTGCAATACTGGTTGAGGTTATGGAACAAGCAAGTACTTAATGATTGACGTCTTCAAAATAGTTAGTTGGAGATTATGAAAAATAGGTTGCAGTTTGTTTAAGTCTTGTCCATGGACAAGTTTGTCTTGCTACTATAGCATGTGTTAGTTTGTTTGTGTTGTCGTGTTTTTGTCCGATGTTTTAACATCCGTTTATGGTTTCTTTGTTTTAGATAATCTATGTTTTCAGTTTGCGAATCATGTTGTAGCTAGTACAACAGATTCTTCGACATGTAGGGGGACTGGTCCACCTTGAATTAGAGTTGTAATTGTCTCCGATTTGATTTTATAGACTATATTTTTCGGTAAACAAAAATTATCAAACAAGAATTATAGGCTTTTCATTATATATACTTGCAATTAATTATAAATAATAGCAGCTATTTTAAATAAAAGACATAGTTATTAACAGTCAAAAACTAGTAATAACAACTAATACTAAGTGCAACAGTTATTAATAGCAATTTGATTAAATAGTTTTATACTCAAGTGAAACTAATATTACCTGTTTCTACTTAATGGTCCACGGTAAAGCTGAATAAATTGAAATTTAATGAATAAGTATTAAATTGAAATTTATTAAATAAATATTTAATTGAATTGAATTGAAATTGAAATAAGTTAAAAAGAAACATCAATTTATTGTAGTTAGATTTGTACACCTTGGTTGATAAAAAAAAAATATTTGTACACCTTGGGATACGAAAATAAAATATGTATGTTCATTCCTCTACCTCTTTAAAAACTAATTCTTTCAAAAATTAGTGATACTCCACCCGGGTAATTAAATTATTTTTCATACATTTGATAACAAATATTTAATTGATAATAATTTAGAATAATTATAAAAGACAACAAATGGAAGTGAGGAACAGAAATTACTGAAAAGACAATAATTGCAGCCTTTGACGTTTCTTTCTCCTTAAAACCATCTCCAACACCCACACGCAATGTCCTTTGACTCTCCATTCCAATATTTATATTCTTTAGTTTTTTTCTTCACTTTCTATAATAAAATATGATCTTTGAAAATAAACTAATAAAGAGAAAATATTCTATATCTTAAAGAAAGAGAAAGGCAGAAATAATACAGCCGCAATAAAATTCGGCTTCACACAAGTGGCTTTTTGCACTTGCTTATGGGAATCATAATCCCTTTTCTATTTTTTATTTCATTATATTTTAAACATTTTTCGTCTATAGTTTTGAATATGTACCTATTTGGTATCTTTTTAGCTTAAGTGAATATTTGATTACTTTAGTAATAACTATTTTTAAGTATTAATAGCAATTGTAAATATATATTTGAAAGACTGTATTGAAATAGAGTAGCTTAATCGGTACACCTTTCAATATAGAAATGAGAGGTTTTGCATTCGAAACTCAGTATATTTAAAAATTTATTAAATATTAAAAAAATAAACACATCATCAAAAAAAGTCAACTAGTGTTGCAAGAATTCGAATACTTACTCATTTAGCTGTAATTCGAACTTAAACTCTCTAAATTTTTATAGTCGTTAGACTAAAGCATAGTCAATATATTATCATATAAATGAGAACTTTAATCGTTATCTCATGTAATTTATACTAAAAATGCATAGGTACTCTTTTATGTTTTTTTTTGTTGAGTTTGTTCCTTTTGATATATATCTCTATTCACTTGTAGGCATTTTTCTTCTAATTAGAAATTAACAACCTTTTTGTATAACTATCTATTAATTATTGATGAGATAAATGTTTTGACATAATTAAGATCATGATCCTGTTCTTTTGGACTGAACTGAATGAAATTGAATTGAACTGAATTGAAACTTAACTTAAATTTAATGGTGGCAGAATGAAACTTAATGATAGAAAGTTAATGTAAACTTAATAAAACTTATCGCAACTTAATAAAATTCAAAATTGGCCTTCAGTGACTCGAAATTCAATAAGCTTTATTCTTATTAAAAATTTATTAAAATTGAATGAATTGAATGTAACTTAAATAGAAACTTAGTGAATATAAACTGAAACTTAATATGTCTAAACTGGGCTGAACTGAATGAAACTGAACTAAATGAAAATTAAGTTGAAAAGAACATGCCTATATCCTAAATAGAATGAAAAGTTGTCTTTATTTTATAATAAAAAAGCCTTACAAAACCATCTATTAATCTCTGACATTTTTTCTATTAACATTACATTATTGGTGTTTATAAGTTAATTGCTAGGTCAAAATCTCTGCATCATATAATTCAATTTGGTTTTTGGTAACTTGAGTGGTAAGTTGATTTACACTGTAAAGTTGAAACAAAACACAAGTATCAAACTAAACTATTTTCAAAAATCAAAAGCTAATATTCATTTTAGTTTTTGCAATAAAATTGAATAATTGTAAGAAAAATAGTTTCCCTTGCCCTTACGGAATTAGAATTCTCCATTTGTCAATGTTTGAGGCTCCAGTTTAACTAAATCTCAACTGTCCTACGTTATCCCAGGTTTATTCCCTTTTTACCCCCAATCCTTCGCATAATCTACAACTATGCCACTCAATTTTAATTAATTATTTTGGTAAATATCATAGTTGATTTGGGAGTTTGAGTGTCATACACGTAACCTATCTCAATTATTCACTATTAAAACCAACTTAATTTAGTAATGAATAAAAAACCTAAATATCCAAATTGAAAAATTCTAGCCGAAATAAAGTTGATTTTCAATTTAAGTGAGTTATGATATTTCTTATTACGTGTAAATATGTGTGGCATGATTACGCTTAAATTGAAAAAAGCTTTATATTGGAAAGAAATTCAAAAGTATGTGACAATATATTTTAATTTTTGACAATATATTTAATAGTTTATACTACTAAATTGTCAGTTGTTAAGATTTTTTTTTCAAAACTAAGATTTAATGCTCATAAGATAAACAAACGATGTAGGCTATCCTTATTTTATTTTAAACAAAGTAAGGATAATTTTGTTAATCTCACCATTAGATCAATAGGTGGAACTCACTTATCTAATGTTGGATCCACTCATTCAACGATAAAATGGACAAAATTAAAGTCACTTTATTTAAAATAAAATTACCTTAAAATCTCTCTAAGCTTCAATATGGAGATTTTAGAGATAATAAGATAGAAAATCATTTTTGTTTGGTCATAGATATATTTTAAGAAAATAATGGATAATTGAAGGGCAAAATAGTAAAAGTAGCGGTTGAGAAAGAGAAAATAGCAATGTGATAGAAGATAGTGAGACAAGAAGATTTGGGAAATCTTGAATGGGGTATGGAGTTGAAGGTGCCATTTTTGTCATTTTGCCGTATATACGACGTCATTGCCCGTCGTTTTGGATGCAAGTAGGTCCCTATTATTTTATTCCCCTTTCAACTACTTTTCCTATTCAATTACACTTTTACCCTCCTTTTTTTTCTCATTTTCATTGCATTTTGATTTAGACCATAAAAAATGCGAAGTAATGTAATTTCCAACTTGTTTTATATACTAATACATACTTAGCTCCTAAACTTAGCACGTTTTATCATTTGTCCCCTTAAACTTTCATTTTGTTCCGCTAACCCCCGAACTTGGCAAAAATGCACCCGATAGACCTTTCATGCTAAGGTGGCAGCGCGTGGACGCGTTGACTTTTCAACGCAAAAGTGCTGTCACGTCAGCATGAGGGATTATCGGGTGCATTTTTGTTAAGTTCGGAAAGTTAGCGGGATAAAATAAAAATTTAGAGAGACAAAAGTGAATTTACGCCAAGTTTAGGCGGTTACATATGCATTAGACCTATACTAATACGTTTATACTTGTCTTTGCACATATGAGCATATATGTGGAATTAATTACTCTTTCCACATAGAGCATATATGTGGAATTAATTATTATATGATAATCGATAAATTTAACGATCAGTTCGTTTATGTCTCTAGAAAAAATACATAATAGTTAAAAAAAATTGTCACAAAGGTGAAAGGGATTGTCCAGTGACAACTGAAAAAATTATTACAATATTTTTTAATAAATGCTCTTATCGATCATGATGTAATTGATTAATTTCCAACCATTCTTTTATTGACCTTATACTTTTGATGTTTCACTAATATGCATTAGTATGAAATCACCGGGATTCTGACCAATTTTTCTAAATGCGTAATATCTCGAAAATCATCACTTATGTAAGTATGTTGTCTATTAAATGAAATGTATTAAAATGTAATTGACATAAACATAACATTGTTACTTAATGTCTTGCCGATATTGATTGGCATGACCTGAGATATACGGTGATATTCTATTTACAATATTCCATTGAATTTGGATATCAAAATCCTATTAATTAGGGGCAATTTGGGACATTTGTGTTCCCCAAATATTAGTACTTCTTTCTAAATTTTATATCATAATTTATGAAAAGAAAATTCAAATAATATTGTATCCTATCCTATGCCGTTTATATTTGATGGACCCTTATCATATGAATAATAATATTTCCTTTTGTATACGCCATTGTCCATTTCAACGAGTCCTTCCTTTTTCCTTCGTATAAATAGAATATTAACCAGTGCTTAAGAAATTATAAGAAAGGTCTTCACGGATGCTATTGCTCATTGAATTTGAGACCTAAACAAAATTAATAGGATTGATGGTTATTTGATTTCTAAGTGTTAGTTTTAGGTATGAGATTTCTAGCAAAAAAAAGATTTATAAGTGTATTATATTATAAGTTGAATCATTAAAATTTAGTACGAAAAAATGTTATAAAATAAAATAATGCACATTATATAAAACACGAAAATTTACATCGTCGTAGTTATTTTTTACATAATAAAAAAATTGATCAGAGATTAACTATAAATACACAAATATGAATATCTTGAAAAAAATTCGTAAAGACTTGTCAAGATTTAAAAGAATCAGACTAACTTGTATTTATGCAGCAATCAGGCAACATTAAATAACTTAAATTTTAAAAGTAAGAAAATTGAATCATTTTTAAGAAAATAATTGAGTTAATTAAGATTAAACACGCATCTTATGCGTGCACCCCATAATGTAAATAAATCTTTTTTCTTACCTTTTCTTCTACTTAAATGCAGTTGAGTTTAAAAAAGAAATTGATTCTTTTGGTTGAAGAGTTTTAAATTGATAAAAAGGTCGTTTGATTTTACAAGTAATTGCATTTCATTGCTAACTTGTAGTACTGTTCATAGAACCACCATTTTTAAATGTAAATGTAATCTTTGTTTTAAAGTAACTACATAAGTACTTTAAACATCTTTTTATCCGTCGAGTGGAATCATATACTTTATGCTTATTCAATTATTTTTCTTTTGAAAGGTATTAAACTTATTTAAGTTAATCAATTCTTCCTTTTTTTTTCATGAATGTGGTATATCAAAATGAAATGGAAGCGAGAAAAGCAAGCAATTGACGATTAAATTATCAAAAGGTTTGTAAAAACGCAGGCAGGGACGGCGCTAGGGGGGAGCGGGCAGGAGCAATTGTCCCCCCCCCCAGCCATCTATATAGGTATATTAAATATAATTGTATATATGCTTTAGTATGAATTTTTGGCTGAGTTGGTAAGGCATGAGGAGGTCCTGCT
>CAOJBJ012910917.1:0-10160 GCA_948291685.1 Euphorbia celastroides
TCCGTTTAGTTAAGTTAAATTAAGTTCAGTTCAAGCTTGAAAAATTGACGAGAATAAGGCCCTAAATTGAAAAACTTTTTCTAAAAAAATTATCTTATTTGGATTTACATCAAATAAAAAAGAAAAATTTTCGATTAAATCCGAATTTAATTTAAACTTCAAACCTTTATAATTTACAGTTTTCGTCTTAATTATCAGGCCAAGATTTCAGTCATAAATTTATAGTGTAAAATGTAAAACTTATCGGCATAAGTTTTTTATATGAGGGATGGAAGTTTTGGAAGTCTTTAATGCCCTTGAGTCATATGCTCATATCCGTCGACCTAATGGATCCGGGAATTTCTAGTGTAAATGAGGATTTGATTCGAAAGATAACTGAATTGAACGAGGAAATTAGGAAATTTCAACAAGTTTCTAAGCCTCGCTCGGTCAGGTATGTAGACACTAGCAAGTTGGATCTTGTTGAGGCAGTACCATTGCTCTTGAATTAAGAAAAAAAATGTTTCTAGTCTGAAGATTCTGTCGTAGTAGATGCATTCAAGCTTGTAACTTCATTTGTCTGGAGTCGTGTAGTAGGAGACTCTAACTAAAATGTTATATTGTTTGATTGGGCATTGGCCTCGCAGTTTCCTTTATTTTTAGTATCGTCATTTTAGTGTCTCTTTATTTTTTCACTCATTTTATAACATGTGTGATATTCGTAACTCATTTCTTTTATTTTATTTTCCTTTTCAATTATGTCTTCTATTTTTCAATTTACATGTCATACAGATGTATTAAATATGAAAATTGAACAAAACATATAAAAATGCAGAAATCCAATAAATTTTATTCTTATTTTTCCCTCCCGAAATGGTCTTGTTATATTGGTATATAGTTATAAAAAAAATCTAGTATAGCAAGGTATATTACTTTCAAGCCAGCTAGCTCAAACAATTGGCAATAATTATTGTACTATTAGATTTATTTTATTACAAACAAATCTTATAAAATACAAGAGATACAAGCTATAGAGATCCAACACCACTTTTATTATTAAAAAAACTTGCACACATAATAAAGTATTAATTATTGTTTTTGGCTCAATCTCAAAGCCAATCAAAATCACAATTCTCATTAATCAAAGAGCTAAACCCTAAATTCTTTGATGAATCATCCAACATTTGAAGACCAATTTCACTACAATTTGTAGTTAACTGGTAATTACATTGATTATCACTTTGATTAGTAGCTTCGGAGACATTGGACTTATAGGAATCGACATCGAGTAAACATGATAGAAGTTGTTGATCTATCTCGATATCCAGCAAAAAGTCTGATGAGTCATTGACATTGTTTTCTGTAAACCCGAACTCCAGTTGAAGTTCCTTGTTGTCGGAGAAGATGGTTTTCGTTGTCGACATTGAAGCCGCAACAGTCGGGTTGGTATTAGTTTTTTCTTGAGGTTCATTTGTATTGTTTGGAACATCATCAATAAGAGGGAGAGGATCAGATTTTGATTGTTGAGATTGGTTGCGTCGAGTCTTTTTGTTTTGTAATTTCTTCTCGATAATCGTGTTCCAATAATTTTTTATTTCATTATCAGTTCGACCCGGAAGTCTTCCAGCAATGAGGGACCACCTGCATCGAATCCCTACATTAACTTTCCGTACAAATGTTGATTAATCAATATTCTAAATAAAAATTCGAAAATTCATATGAAGCTCCTATACTTGTCACTAAATGTTACTCTCTAAACTTTCAAATTGCCTAATCAGTTCTTAACTTAGGAAAAAGAATATCATTCTGCTCCTTAAGTTTGTTAAAGAGTCATATTACTCCCCTCAATTAATAAATTGAACCATAAAATACTTCTGTTACATGACGCACAACAAATAAAAGTTTTTTAGCAAAAAAGAAAAAATTAAATTTGTATACTTTTGTCAAATTTACAGTGAACCAAAAATTTTTATAAGTTTGAAAGCTGTAAAATGTATTACGTCTAAATTATATATTATATATTCAAATTTGTGTCATGTTTGACCACATATGCTTGTATTTCAAAAGTTCATTTATTTTGGCTATATTCAACTCTATTTTACCTATTTTTACCTCTTTTAAGAAAAATCTCAGCTCAACATTTTACTGTACGAAAAAACATGATATGTACTTTTGAAAAGGGTAAATAAAATGGTATTGGTAATTCCGCTTAGCACAATCCACATTAAAATTTCATTTATTCGTTGTAACATTAATTCATTTTCTTATTAGACTGGGAATTTCCTCAACTCGTCTCGAGGTCATTTTTTATGTATTGAGATTATTTCCGAAATATTTTGTCTAAAGTACCAACATAGTCGAGATGTTTAATCTCTCTTTCTTCTCATGAAAACCATTAATTACCTGTTTCCAAGAAGATTATGAAGCCTAATGATTAGATCTTCTTCATCATTGGTTATGTTTCCTCTCTTAATACCCGGTCTTAGGTAATTTCGCCACCGAAGCCTGCAACTCTTCCCACATCTTCGGAGACCTTAACCGAAAACATAGTACCCGTTAAACCTAATGTCAAAAACCCGAAAAACCGAGCTTCAAACTCACATATAGTTGTAACAAATTTAATTATTACCTGTTTTCTTTGCTATATTTCTCCATTTACCTTCACCATGGATTTTGATATAATCAGTAAGTAATCTATCTTCAGTTTCAGACCAAGCTCCTTTGTTGAGTCCTTCCTCTGGACAACAAGGGTTTCTTCCCATTTCCTCTTTCTCTCTCTAAATTGGAATTTGATTGATTTTTGTGTAATTTTGTTTTGCTCAAAATAGGAACTTTTTGAGCTTTGTTATTTGATGCTACACATTGGCTCAATATATATATATATATCACAAGAATATGCTCTCAAAAGTCCCCACCGACCGACGCCTTTGTTTTTGCACGTGAAAAATAGTTTGTCTCCATTTAGGAATTGTTCTACTGAAGCTCGACTATCACTAATAGCTTACTGCCTTGGTGAACTTATATATTTCGGTTTTCATTCTAAACTTTTGGAAAAGTACAATAATTTTGTCTCTTGTCTATGGTGTGGAGAGTTTTTACTCGTTATGTGTTACATAGGACGAATGCTAGTATGATTCGGCTTTTTCAACTTCAGAGGGCACATAGGACAGTTCAAGCATATTAAACAAGAGTCTGTTTTGTTAAGTTTAAGGCAACAGTAAAAAAATTAATGTTCAAGAAGACGATAGAGATTTTATTTCAAATTCGGAGAGTTAAAATGTGTTAGACCCATTATAATAAATTTCACTGAAATATACGAAAATTGGGTCAAATTCATTCAGTGACTTTTTCGATGTTTCTCTTCTAGTTTCTTATGCTATCCTGTTTTTCAATTGTTCTTCCCTAAAATTGAATCATGTATTATAAACTGAATGTGTGACATGGAATGAAACACCTAAATAAGTATATATCATATCTTAATAAAAGAATTTAATTGTTTGATGGAGCAAGTTGTGGAGCTAAATTGTTAGAATTTCTTCTTCAAAACAAAAAGTATATATATATACAATTTAATCGAATTGTTAGAATTCCAAATTGAATCATGTATTTAATCGAATCGAATCAAACAAAATTGTTTGAACTAAATTACTAAATTTTAATTATAATTTTATAAATTATAGTTATCGGTTAGATTTGATTCGAATTTTATTACAATTTTAGTTTAGTTCGACTAAAATCATAATTCACATTTAATAAATCAGTTAATATAATTTATTCAATTTGATGTGGTACCAAATGCACCCCTAGCAATAGCCTTGTTGGCCCTACTGTCTAGCAATAATCCATTAACATATTGCGGAAAATAACTGTCAATCTACACTCCTCACTGTCATGTTAATTAATTTTTATTTTCTTGTGAGAGTAGAATCTTTAGATATTTATATGTGTGCACATAAAGCAGTGATAAAATTACTTTTTTTCGTCTTTCTATTTATTGAAAATAAATTAATACAGCTGCAGCTTGAACATACCTAAAATACGCACACACAAGTATTTAGGCTCTTTTAATTTTTAATTTATAGGTAGTATGCTATATGGCATATAATGATAGGGTGTTTACTTGGTAGTTCTTAGTGTGCATTTTCCCTTTTATCGTGATTGTTTATCATCGTTTTGGTGTAATATTACTTCACTTTTCCTTGTTTCAGGATCTTGGAGCAGATAGGATAATACTTGAAGGAATTGGAGCTTAATTGGAAACAATCACCGAGACCTTGGACGAAGCGAAGATTGTGCCGCGAATACTTCATGTCTCGGAGGGCCGAACCTATTAGCGATGATGAAACAGAGAGTCCACCTCATTTAATACAATCCATCTCATCTGGATAAGGGAAGAAACCGCCATATCTTTCTGAATAAGGACAGATTCAATGCCACAAAGACTAAACAGGAAAAGAGTTCTAGTTAAAGAGGAAGTCTCAGTGCAAGCAGAAGATTCCTAATCAAACCCGTTACTGAGGAAGGAGGCGCAGAGACATTACCATAGATACCTAACAGTTTGTTATTAGGGTTACATTAGTTTTTAGCCACGGACGGAGCTAGGACCGAATTTTGAGGGCACAGTCCGGCCGACCACTGTCAACCACCGGTGACAAATTCCGATCAAATATTCGAACCAATATGTAAATTCAATCAGAACAACTTATGTTTTTTATGGAAAGAAACCATTATATTTAGCACGAAAAACACCAAAAAAGCCTGAATTTTTTACAGCCTGATTGAAACTGATTTAAGTCATCAGCTTCTCAACAAACACTCTATCAGAACATGATCTAATGCGTTTACTAAACATATTGACTCTGCATCTAATATTACCCATTTAATATGGGAAAAACAAGCCTCTACAGATTTACTATACTTTGAAAAAACACAAGAATTCTTGTTTCTCCAAATTGCATAAACGAGAGCTTGAAGCACAGCAACTAAACATGCATTCATAAGCTTTAGCCGTCTTAGTTTTTAGCTTTAGCTTTGTTTTCGCATTCAACTCTTGTTCTTGGATCTTTGGTACTCTCGGTTAATTTATATCATTGTTTTTATCGTTCTTGTTCTAACTTTCCTGCTTTATACTTTGCTGAGATCTTTTCAATAATATTTACTTGTCAATTCATGCGTTTTTACTTTATTATGTCTAGCTAAATTAGTTAGACTTGGCCGTGTGAGTTAGCATTCAATTGCGGTTTGTGTGAGGGCCGTGCTTGAATACAAATAGTCTGCACCGTGACTTATTCATTAGCTCCAGTATTAAATCTACGAATTATAAGTCCCGACACAGGTCTGATCAGCCTAAGAGAGGTCTCTACATTCGTTTGTTATCCTGAAACTTGCATACGTAATCGTGCAGGTGAAAGGAGAAGTGACAATAGTCATCGCGAATTCATCTAGCCTTGGCATCAGTAATTGTGTTACTAGGAGGAAGGATTTATCGAGACTAGGAGCGAATGGGTCAATGCTAGCGAGAGCTCATCTACTTAGCGGTTGGTGATACAAGTTCTTTTAGCACGTAACGCTGCTCAATGTCGATCTCTCCGGAGGCACAGTAAGTAAGATAGTGGTCTTAGCGCGAAGCAGGGCTGCTGTACAGAAGAAAGAATCATTGAGTATTCGGTAAACTGTATCAAAATCACGGTGTAACTAACTTCTCACCCTAGGATCACAAGAAGCAATTGGATGTACTTTACATAGGCTGAGTCGTTTTTGTCTATCGTTCTATTACATTTGTTTGCTCTTAGTCACAACACTCATTTTGACAACTCTCGGTCACAATCACATCATTCAATAGAGATCTTTGTGTTATCGTTCTGCTACTCGTGGATTCGACTCCTGCTCACCACTTACTCTTCTTGTTTTTGCATGCAGGGTTTTATTTTGGTGGTTTGACACGCTATCATGTAACATTTTTATAAGTACTATTGTTCATATATTAAAAAAACTGAACCTGACATTAAATTGTAATAGTTTTGGTAAACTTTTGTGGGAATCAAAAGTATTGGATCAATCTATACTACTTATATATCAGTTTTTAATCGTGTTTTTGTTCATTTGGAATCTTCAGCTCCCCCTAATTGAGTGTAACTGGACTTAAACTTGTCACTTGTACAACATTCTCTGTACTAATTTCTGAAATTAAGGTCATCAACTAGTCTAATTTCTTTTTTTATTCCATACTCTAACACGGATTTTTAGTAGTTTCCAAGAGATCAAACTATGAAGTTTGAGATCATGTAGAACTTCTTTGAGTTTTTTTTTAGTTGTACATCTGATTCATCGAAGCTTTGCTTTGACTACATCTGGATCCGACCCAAGTCGCAAACCTAGCCATGGTGGGTTAGTCTCCTAAAGGAGATTTTTTACATTCACAAGATTCGAACCCGAAATCTTGTTTAAGTGATACCAAATGTTTACCACTTAGACTAACCCCACTACAAGAAATAGAGTAATTAGTGACAATAATTTGTTGGTCACTGAAATTATTGTCACAAAAACATATTAATTGTGACAACAAAAATTTTACCGTCAAATATAAAAATTTTTGTTAAAAAGTTTTCACATATAATAGATGTTTGGTGACAATATCCAATACTTGTAACTATAAATTTTATGTGACAACTAATATTGTTATTGATAATTTAGAAAATATGACAACAGAAAAATTATTGTCACAAAAATATTTGTGGTGACAGCACAAAAACTGTGTTACATATACTTCACTGTTTTTGTGACAACAATAGTAATTTAAAACAAATAAAATTAATTACGACTATTGGTTGTCACTAAAAATATTTTATTTGTGGCAATAAAGATTTTAATGTCACAAAAATTATTGTGGTGTCAATGCTAAAAAGTTACTGCAAAAAAATCTGTTATTTTGTGACAATAACATTAATTTGACACAATAATATATCGGTTACAACTAGGAATTGTCACCGAAAATATTATAAATGTGACGATAAAAAATTTACTATCACAAAAATTATTTTGGTGACAACATCAAGCAATCGTTACAAAAACATTATTTTATTTTGTGACAATAATGTTAGGTTAAAACAAATAATATTTCTATTACAACTAATAATTGTCACAAAAACATTCTATATGTGATAATAAGCATTTTATTGTCACAAAATAATTTTCGTGACAATATAAAAAATGTAACAAATGAACTATTATTTGTGTCTCCATAATTGTAATTTGAAATAATAAGAATGTGTTAGTTACAACTAATAGGTGTTATATAAAATATTTATATGTTATAATAAAATGTGTATCATCGTAAAAAGTATATATGTGGCAATATAAATGAATTAGAAAGTTATAGCAAGCTATAGGGTACTATTAAAGGTATAAAAATGTATAATAAGTTTATGAGTTGTTTAAATAGTTATATGAAATATATCAAACTATTATATAAAGAGTTGTACTATAGGTAAACAAAATGTATAAGGACATTTTAGGTATATATGCTATAGGCTAGAAATGTATTCTAAAAAATGTGTACGAAAGGTATACCGAAGACATAAATTATTTAAAATCTTATCCAAAATGTGTGCAAAATGTATATGATTGGCATTTAGAAGTGATAGATAATTTGTAAACTATTCAAGTTGTAACGGCTCGAAAATTTCGTAATTTGTTTATATTCTTATAACATGTGGAAAACATAGTTAGGTATAAATTTTATGGTCGTTACTTAGTTATTAGAATTGTGAGAATAAGTTTAGAACATGAAATTGATCGAATAGAGCGAGTTTGAGTCAGAATTATATACTATTGAGACGTGAAAGTTTCTTGCACATAATTACATGAAAGTGAGTATAAGTGAACTATTATGGAACTTTCAAATCATTTGATATATATTAGCCTTTTATGGATTCAAAATACAAGTAAACAAGTCGAATTTATTGAAAATGTCATTGTTATGGAATGAATTAAGGTATTTTAATCATTTTGCTATTCAAAAAACTTACTATGTTATTTTATAAGCATTCATAAATTAATGCATAGAAAAGAAAAAAAGTTATCTCAATTTGATATGTTAATAATTTTATAAAAGGAATTGTGGACTACTATCAGAAATAATTAGACCTGTTCATCGGGCCGGATACCCGCCCGGCCCGGCCCGGCCCGAGCCCGAAGTTTTGTGGGCTGGGCTTAGTTTTTGTATAAATACCCAAGCGCGGCTCGAGCCTGACCCGACAAATAACATTTACTACCTTCATATTTACTTTGCATGAGTCTGCCTTTAATTTTTTCATTTACGTGTTATTATAACATTTACTACCTTCATAATGTGGTATTGTATTTTCATGTGCTATTACATTCAAATGTGTAGGTGCTATTTTTTGACTTATAGTAGTGTGTGGATCGAACTAACATGGTAGAAGTTTGTGAACTGCTACTTCTTTTGCACTAGAAGCCTTACTGAGTACTGAAAATAGTTGAGGATTGCCAAAAGGTTAGTCTTATTCACAATCTACTTGTTTCGTAAAGCTGCATTTCTTGTTTCTAATTGGCTTGGCACAAAAATAGTTGTTGAATCTTTAGACTGTACATATATAATATATATTTTCTAGTGTACTTTACATATACTACTTTTTCTAATCGATTTGGCTTTTTTGTGTAGTGTTGCATTGTTTATACCTTATCTATCATATAATTCTCATATTGAGTTATTGACATATAATACGCTTTTGAGGGTCTTCTAATTTGAAAATATTTTGTAGTCTTCTTTTCAGTGCATATAGTTAAATGTTTTATGTGGTTCTGTCTGTACTTCCTTGAATTTACTTTCTCTAGACAGCTGTGGATCCTCATTTACTTGTCCTTTGGCTAAACCATTTGATTTCTTGTTAGTAATTGCTTCAAATTACTTTTTCTTTAGATTCACGACTTTGATTTCCTACTACAAATTGTAGGACTTTGTATAGAGTCAATATAAAATTCATTTACTATAAATTAGGATAAGTAGTTACTGAAACTTGTTTTGGTGTTGGTTCTGTGTTTTTTTGCTCAGTTTGTACTTTCTCTCTGTTCTTTCATCAGGTGTTAGATCTAAATAACTTTAGAGAGAATATTGGTTCTACACCACTCAAAAGCGCAGTATCATCAACTCTGCAATGCGACAAGGTAAATCAACCATTCCTATGTTCATGGCAGAAAAAATATTGCTGATGTTTCCGTTGTTCCAAAATTGACCCGTTACGGATATTTTCTAATAACCCATAAGAAACCAATAGGTAGTGCTTTGATTTTGCACAGATGGATTTTTAAAATGAGGTGAATGATACATAGTAGTCAGGTATAACAGACACAATAGTGTTAAACCAGTATTTTGGCTTTGGCTAGTCTTTCTACGCTGCACATTTTGTTGTCATATTTATCTACTATTGATAGAGAACGTGATTGCCGGAATAAAAAATAAATTTTCATTTAATGCTCACATGTTATATCTTAATGATGGTGGGTATTGATAAAAAGAAGCTTATTAACTTGGTAACTGAATTAACCCAATTACTGTAGGATTGATAATGCAGCCTGCGTTATTTCGGATGGCAAGGAACCGACTCGGCAATCAGACAAGTTCCTGAAGCGCTCGGAAAGGATTCGAAAAGTTCCTGCCAAGCTGTTGGATTGAGTGCAGAACCTGATTGAGTTAGTCCTTGCAGTTTGTTAGATTAGTTGCATTTTCATTTAGTGGTTTGTTGCATTAGTTACAACATTTTCAAGTTAGTGGCATTCATGCCTTAGTGGAAGAACATGTAGGAATTTAGCTATCAATTGTTTTCTATTTAAACATTTGTAATTTCAATTCAGAAACACAGAAAATTTGCCCCAAATTCTTTTCTCTTTTCTGCAACTTGTTATTCTGGAGTCTAGCCTACTCACACGCTATCACCAATTGGTGCTTTCATTCTCGTTACCATGCCTCCCTGAAAGGACACCTCCGTTTCTGACGAGCCTCCACCATCATTAACCGAGCAACTAGCTCAACTCATCCAAATCACCATCCAAAACGCCACCACAACCACCACCGCCCATAACAAAATTAGTACAAACATCGCAGCACTCGTCCAAGCCACTGCCAACCTCACCACCGTCATCAACACCCAAACTGAAACAAC
>CAOJBJ012911194.1:0-14775 GCA_948291685.1 Euphorbia celastroides
CATTCTCACTTGCCAGGGAAACTAAGTAAACTTGTTGGCTTTGGACGGATTTTCAACAGCAATAGCCACGCCTTCTCTAGTTGGTATTTGAAGTACCATGTAGAGAGGGGATATTGTGGCGGCAGATCCACAAAGAAATGGTCTTCCCAGGATAATGTTGTACCCCGTATTCATATCGGAGATAGTGAACTCTAATTCTGCCTTGTACTCATAACTCAAATCTCCAATTGTTACATCCATTCTCACGTCTCCCAGTGAGTTTGCCGCAAAACCTCCCACACCAGCAATGGGGTAGACATAGGTTGCACCCAGCTCGGATGTACTCCCAACTTGTCTAATGCAGGTTTGTAAATCAAGTTCACTGAGCTTCCGGTGTCAATAATCACTCTTGATACCTTGTAGCCTTCTATGACCGCCTCAATTACAAATGGATCCGCATGAGGCTGCTTTACCATTGCCACCCTTCGGTACGCCATATTAATCTCCAATTGGTCAGCATACGGCTAGACAATGCTGCGAGAATTTCTAGTTTTCTTCTGAGGCGGCTCAAATCCGGGTCCTCCAGCAATCACCAAAATCTTGCCTTTATATTGCTTTTTCTTTGGACCTTCATCATCTTCTTCTCTATCATCATCTGGCTTTGATTTCTTTGTTGATTCTTTAGTCACTCCCTTGACAAAGTGACCGAACTTTCCTGCCCTTATCAGCGCATAAACTTCATCAGTCGGCTGCTTACAATCATCGGTTCTATGTCCCCTAGCCTAGTGAAATTCACAGTACTTTTCTTTATCTTGCCCCAACATCACTCCATCAGGGATCTTAGGGAACTTAATATTTTTCTTTTCCGGACTTTGCTTAATTGCAAGCAATATTTGGCTCAAAGGGGCATTGAGCTGTGGGCTCTGTTGATTGTCATAATCAAAACGAGACTTCCCACGACCAAACTTTTAGCTTTGGCGTGAACTATCCCTTCTCCTATCTTCTCTTCTACTACTATCTCGATCATCTCCTCTTATTTTCAGCTGGTTTAGTTCATCAATTTCTACCAGGTTATTAGCAATTCCTATCAACTGAGTCATCTCAGCCGGCTTTTGTTGGATTATATCCTGCTTGAGCTTCTCACTTCTCGTTCCTCTTACCATAGCTTCTTTCGCAGTATTAAAATCTAGATCACGAACATTCAGCGCTGCTTGATTGAATCGCTTAATAAAGTCACGCAAGGGTTCATCCTGACCTTGCACCACCGCATGCAACTGCCGGATAACATAGCCGACTGGAGCTGACCCCATGAAGTGCTTGCAAAACTTTTCATTTAATTCATCCCAGCTTTTGATCGATTCAGGCAGCGATCTAGTGTACCAAGCTGCTGCTGGTCCGCCTAAAGTACTCGAAAAGCACCTACATTTAAAAGCCTAATTAGCTCCCGCAATTTCCATTCTGTTTGAATAGTCATTGACATGGAAATACGGGTCCGAGGTCCCTTCATAGGTCTTAAATAGAGGATTGAATGTCAACGGAGAAAGAGGAGACTCCATAATCCTCTTGCAAAACGGCTGCATGTTTTTCTCTCTATGCGGTTGGTGGTTTGGTACTGCATATCTCTTTAACCCTTTTTCCAGATGCTTCTCCAAGTACTACTCAAACTTCTCCTCAAACATCTCCAGATTTGAATTATTGCTCTGCTCCATAGATGAGATTGTTTAAGTTTGAGTTTGAGGGACCGGCTGAAACTGAGCTTGAGCTTGAGCTGTCCCTGTTGGTTGATTAGTTACTCGATTATTCAGAATATTGATTCCTCCAGTTTGTAGTAATTCCACCAACCCTTGCAAAGTTGCAAGGAGAGTTGGGTTAATTTGTTGCGCAGCTTGCGTTGCAGATGTGCCGGCTCAGCAGTTGGTTTGAAAAGCCCTTGGTGCTACCGTTGCAGCGCCATAGGTTGAACTGGTGGGATTATTCCCGTTGGGTTTGACGATGGAAAAGGGAAGATCTGGTTCCTGTTGGATTCAACAGCCGGCACAGGAGCAATGGCCAATGCAAGTTCTTCATGATTCGCTGTCTCATTCATAGCAGGCGTCTACCAGAGACACCGCCTCAACTGGTTCTGATCTTCAGGGCTTATCTCATAATTCTTTGTTAATTCAGCTATTGGATCCCCAACACCAGCCAGCGACGGTGATGGGGTTATCAATGATGAGAGTGGTGGCGCTATGTCATCACAAGCAACAGGCGGTGCATCATGTGCCAGGGGAAAACTGGAACTATCGTGATCCACCTGCCGCTCGTCATCACTGACGTCGGTCAGATGACCATCAATTATTCTGTTGTTATCTTCCGTCGCCATTTTCATCGTCGAAATACTTGGGAAATCAAACTGTAATTTTGAATTTGAAAACAGTGAACTCCAAATCTCGATTTGTGGTTGAGATATTTGGGTCCATGCTCACCGCACGAATGATCATTTTGTCTCCAAAATCTACTTCAAGCCAACGAACTCTTCAATTCCGGCTGTCGTCTTCCACCTACAAACACAAGGGTTAGGAATGGGGGCTGCCCTTTGGGGGACTCTCCGATGCCTAAGTCAGTAAAGGGTTTGAGAGATGAAAGTAGCAGAATTTAGGTTAGGGTTTTAGAATTCCGTACCTCTTTACCTTAGGCTTTTGGGTATTTATAGGCATTGATTATGCTCTATGTGGGGAATCCGAACCTCACTAGGATTTGGTTGTTAAGATTTTCCCGACTTTGTTCCTCAATAGGACTCATTTAATGCTTTTTCCTTGCCAAATCAGGAAAATAAGATTCTTTACGGATTAGGAGTCTATGCTGCCCAAACAGCAAACTTCCATTTTATTCTCTATATTGGCTCAACTGACCCTGTAGCCTTAAGCCGTTATTTGATTTATTGTCATTCATTAGCTTTATTCATCACACCCCACTAAGCCATACATAGCTAGGTCGAGGCGGTTCTTCGACCACCTGGAATCATCAGTCAATATTTTGCTGATAATACTATCAGGCATCACTTAGAACTAAACCAAGATTTACACGTACTACCAATCAATCCTAATAATTCAAACAGGAAAGTTCACCATCTATAAGTCTGTATACTCAACTAAGCATATGAAAGGCAAAGAAGCATAGAGTAAATACAGAATCCAAATTCATTCAATTTTCATGGAAACCAAACACGTAATTAACCGATCAGAGAAATTAAAACAGAGATCGTGAGTAAGAAAGAGAGATAAAAAAAGAAACCTTAATGATTCTTCAAGGGAGGTTACTGTTGGCCATCACTCGTAGGTTGATTTCAGAGAACGCTACTTCATTTTATCAGCAAACCTCACCGTCAACTGCTCACGATCATCTTCTTCTTTTATTGCATTAGTACCAGCGGTACTCAACCTCCGGCTCTCTCTCTCTGCAACGGCGACGAACGCCTAAAAGAAGCCGAGCCTTTTCGCCAAGCAACGGCCGCCTCAAAACCCCCTCCGCTTCCTCTCATCGACGACGCTGTCCTCACTGGCAGATTAGGGTGCCAGAAAAGCGGGCAGCAGAAGAAAAGACGGGAAATAGACAGAGAACCTGTGGTGAAGAGACAGGAAGAAACGAAATTGGGAGCAAAAGGAGTGGCGGAGATATAGGGTTTTGAGCGAAATTGGATAAGGGAAGGAATTATAGGTGGACTACCAATTTGGGACTCGGAAAATTTCCTCTTAATATTTTTCCTAAATTTTGTGGATATTATTATCAATTTAATTAACTTTTACGTAATTATTTAAGATTTAAAACTATAATAATATTTAAAATCAATAAAAATTATTTTTAAAAATAATCAATATCAGCATCAATTTACTATTATTTAAAATTAATTTACCTTATAAATTAACTTTTTATTACTTTTTATCTTCAAAAATAATAAAAAATAATAAAATACTAATAAAAATATTATTATTGATGTTAGGCTATATTCATCATTTGAGCCCTAACGTTTTCCTGAAAAATCATTTAAGCCCCTAACGTTTCAAAGTGACCGTTTAAGCCCCTAACGTTTCTAAAAGTGCGCCATTTAAGCCCCTCAAACACACAAACCCTAGTCTCTTAGACAATCGCCGCCATGTCAGCGTCGTCGCCGGAAAATGCCACCATATCAGCAATCGTCGCCAGAAAAGTGCTGCCAGAAGTCAGCCATCGTCAGAAAAATGCTGCCGGAAGTTCGCTGATGCCGGAAAAGTGTCGTCGGAAGTCCAATGTCATCGAAAAAGTTCACCGGAATTGTTGACGTCGCCGGAAAGTCTTCACCAGAAAATCAATCACTCTCCCATAAAAGTCAAAGTTGCCACGTCAGCTGCCACGTAGGATTTAGGGTCTTAAATGGTGCGCTTTTAAAAATGTTAGGGACTGAAACGGCCACTTTGAAACATAGGGGCTTAAATGGTTTTTCAAGAATATGTTAGGGGCTCAATGATGCATATAGCCTTGATATTACATAACTAAAATATTTTAAAAATGTTAAGAAGTGTGAACTTATGTGTTCAAACTCCTCATTGATGAGAGTAGGTGTTAACCATCTATGCCATCCTTAAATATTACCTGAAGTCCAATAAAATTTTTTTGTAACAAATATTTATTCACCCCTAGTTCAAGCAACACCTTTCTAAACTGAGAGCAATGTTTTGCACACAAATACACTTTACTATAAATTTTACACGTTTATGCAATGCTTCTTACATGTTTTAGTAATACTTTCAAATAATGTTGCTATAGATACCTTTTTTCCGTAAAAAAATCAACACTCTAGGAGCAACGCCTCATTTTTTTGTTGCTATAGGCCGTTTTGCTTGTAAAGTAATTTTGACTTAAACCCCTCTCATTCACCATCAAATCTCTAGTAACACATCATAAACATTCGAGTTTAGCCTCCTACACCGAAATCCCTCGATTCCCAAACCTGAAAACATTCGAAATCACCCAAAATCCTCATTTTTCATCGTTCTTTCACAATCGAGGAACTTTCTCATAAGTTTCTTGAGTTAGTGCCAACCTAGTAGGGATCAAGAGCCTTTTCCGCTCCCAAAAGACGTCCAAACCCGCAACTACAAAACCCTAGCCAGAATTCATATCTCAAGAACTCAAAAATCACTATTTTCAATTTATTTCACCACTTTCATCAAAACCATCTTGGACAAAATTCACTTACTTCAGAAGACTCTCGAGATTTTTTTGTGGCTTGGAGGGTTTGAGCGAGTTCAAATTCAACGCTACTTCAATCTTGATCAACAAAAGCTTGGATTCGAGGTAAATAACATGAGGCCTTAATTATGAAAAAATCCATGATCATCAGATATCGTTGTTGTATAATGCCATGATTTTTCATGTCTTTACATGTTTTTGCATGATTTGTTGTGATTTGTTATGCTTTGAAATCGAAAAAGCACCTCATACCATGTATAAATTAGATATACCACTCTAAGTAACATTTCAAAATTGACGTGTTTTAAGTTTCATGGTTTTTCTCTTATTTTCGAGTTTATTAACTTTTTCCTCATATTTTTCCTTTAAAATAAACTCAAATAGCTATCTAAAAAGTCCAGAATCACCTCAAATGGATTTGTATTGAAAAGATAAAATTCCCGGAAGTTGGCTTTAAATCTGTTTTGTTTTCTGGAGTTTCGGAACTGTTTCTATATGGCGTTATTGTTCTGTAAATCAAATGTGTTTTTCGGAATTTTTACTATAAACTAGGCTTAATAAAGATCATATCTGGAAATTTTGAGCTCAATAAGACTTCGGTAAGCTTTTCAAATAACTATTTTTACTTAAAGTAACATTTATGGACAGGTCTGTAATCAAACGTGTTTTTCACTGACTTTTCGTGATCTGTTGAGTCTGAAATTTTTCCAAAAATTTCATAACATGATAATCAAGTCGTGTACCAAATTCGTGTCATTTCAAGTTCTTTTGATATTTTTCCGAAATTGCTTTTTCCAAAACAGTAAATCTGTCCTTTTTGTAAAATATGTCCTATTTTGTGTTTTTCCAAAATTGAATTGTTTATTGTTTTGTAAAATAAGTAAAACATGTAAAACATGTAAAACTATCTTTTTAGTCTTTTCTAAAATGTACATAAATCATCTTTCCAACTTGAGAACTTTCTCTTTTAGGATTAGAATTAAATTGCATGAATTAGGAAGTTATAGATTACTTTTATTTTCCTTATTGAAGTGTATTAGAACTAATTTAGAAGCATGTTGATTAGGAATCTTTGACTTGATTAATTTGAAACCTTGATTTGTGATCATTTTATGATTATTTTAACTTGTATTCATTGACGGAACTTAAGTTACAAATTTTGCATGATAGGGTTCACCACTCAATTGACTTATTCTTGAAATATATGCATATGTATAAATTGTAATACAAATGAAAATACTTAGGAAGACTTTAGGGGATTGAATCAAATAACAGTTTGTCATGTTGGAAATGAATAAGCAGGTCGTCCGAACCTAATCTTTGGTTAATTGTTATTGAGTCCATTCGAATGGGTTTAACGGAACGGTTATTTTAATTGCTGATAGAGCTGAATCAGGTGGTGACTCCACAACACTTGGTCTGAGCTTAGGTTTGAGGTCATGTTTTTAACAAATTGTTTTATAAACGGATTTTCAAAGTAAATGCTTATCCCTAGTTAGTTGTCCAAATCGGAAATGTCGGAACTGGTTGGGAAATCGAAAAGCAAAACGATCCAGCCCGTATGAAAAGAAAAGATGCCTAGAAACGAAAACATCGTGAAGACAGTCGTTCGCACACAATGCCTATTTTTATTAATGAGACAATGTCTCTTTAAAAACCTTAATAAGGAAAACCAGTGGCACAAAAACTTTGCAACGGAAAGAAGTGCATTGTTTACTTCCACAAAAACCTTAACAATGACAATGCCTTGTTAAAATCTTGCTAAGAAAAATTCAATGGGAAAAAAACTTAACGAAGGAAAAAGAGTACAATATTCATATGAAGATTTTTAATTCCCCTCAAAAGTTCGATAATCAAGGTAGTTCTTAAGTTGACACATCCTACTATTGCACACATCTTTTTGTTGAATTTTCACTTGATATAACTTTGTAGATGTCAACTTGACAAGACTTCACGAGATCACGTGTATTGAAAAGTTTGGATGAAATATGTCAAGTTCTATCTCCTTAATGTGACGTAGTTAAATTTTTAATCCATATCATGGTTCACGTTCATGACTTGCTTCATGATGATATGGTATAAAATCTGTCAAATCTGCAACTTGAAACAAAAACAAAATTTTGTTTACTCAAGATCTTTTAATTGAGATCTCTTCCAGTGTCCCCATTGTGTTCAAACTATCAATATAAATTACAGTAATGGAGAATCTAAAAATCATCTTCTTGATGAAAATACATGAACAAAATAGAGTCATTTTACATCTATTTGTCATTGAGTATTCACTTAAATGATTACACCATAAATTTTCAGATTGTATATGGTCATATAAAGATCTTTGGAGTTTGAAAAAATAAACTTGCCAATAATTTGTATAATATGCTATAAGCATGATAAATTTTTTAGGGATATTAGAATATATGATCTTTGAGAATATACAAATTTGATTGTTTGTTATTAGCCCTGTTCAACTTGGCCCAAGCGCGACTAACCTGCCCTAGCCCGTCAAAACCTGAACACATAACGAGTTGGGTTTGGTTTTGATATTAAAACTCAAGTCTGGTGTTGCACTTTGTTGTGACTCTAGCAAGTATACCGGGTCTCCTTGTAATACAGTAGTGGGTCCAAGTGTCGTATTCCACATGGAGCAAGCTTGTGAGTTATAAATCCTATAGGCAATCTAGTAGAGTGAATTTCAGTTAAAGTTGGTTGGTGGTGATTGATTAAAACGGTAAAAAAAAAATTGCGATAGACTAAAACTAAGACAGACACGACAAGGACAAGGTTGCTACAAAGATACACAGATAACTAAACACAAGCCTAGCTAGCAGTCTTGACAGAAACTAGTGATATTATGTTTATTTAAGCCAACATATTAAGCATCAAGGTTCAAGGTCTCATGCACGAAATTAGCTAGATATGGTTCGGTCGCCATAACTACCTAGCCCTATAAAGCTTTCACCTCGGGAGTTATCCACTTACAGATTAGGCCTTAAGCATTACGAATACGCAAGCACTCAAAGATGCCTATAAAGGTTGCTTCCCCCACCTATTCATCTAAGAAACCCTTGACACAAAGCTGCTGCAAGTCCATTTTCAGTTCCAAATCTACCAAAATGCAGCAGTCTTCTCTATTTCACAACAATCTGTATAAAAACACAATTTAAGTGAATAATTGACACCCGATACATATAATTAGCTAAATTCCATGCATGAATAAGCTATAATTTAACGGTATATTTTCCACTTATCACCTGGCCCGACCCGACCGCAAAAATATATTTTTAATTTAAAATATATATACTTATATAATAATAATCATTAAAAAATATATAATAATAATAATAATTTTGTTAGTAATATATTTATTTATGAGCGGATTGGGTCGGGTTTGGGATTCGAATTTTAGATTTAAGCCTGGCCCGACACGATCCAAGTAACCTATTCATGCGGGTTGGGCCGGGTTTGGGCAATGCATTTTTAGTTTCAGCCCGAACCCGGCTCATCCCGCCCAATGAACACCTCTATTTGTTATATATTTTGGAAGATACAATCATGCATATTCTTTAAGAATATACTCAATAAAACTATTAGAATAAACAATAACATAATTAAAAAAAATTAAAGTTAGATGATAGAGTGAAATGAATACATAACTTCAGCAGTATCACAATTATAATTCTAAGCTAAAAAACAAGTGTGTGTACACACACAAATATAATATAAATTTATAAATATAGTCACTTTATAAATACCATCTTCTACCAGTATAATATACTCTTTCATTTTCAACAACTTCACGTGCTAGCACTTTAAATACTAATACTTCTACAAAAAGTGTATTTATATTGTTACATATATCCTCAATGATATTATCTGTATTGTCGATAAATTTTGAAAATTTCAATTTCATAAACCAACTGGTCATCCACACTTCATAACGTGTTATGTAACGCTATGAACTGAATTTTATGATAAAGCAATTTATAGATCTATTTACTTTTTTCCCCAAATTTGGAAAATTGCTTTCATACAAATTTCAATATACAAAATCTTGCAAGAAACATATAATATTTCAAAGATTCAAGATACTTATCTTATACTCTTAGATCAATATTATTGGATCGTGATTACAAACTAATATATGGAAAATAATAAAGAAGTTTGTAATATTGCATATCTCAAAACTCATATAAAATATATATTCGCATATCATTTGTTCCTGTATTCAAATGTATGTGTTCAAAAATATGGTTCTACTCTACTTCTTTAACCATGAATATATGCTCAACTTAATCTCAATTGACATCAAAACGTTATGTGACTATTTAGTAAAATATAAAGTTCATGTGATTTCATTTCCACATATGTCACATAATATGTATATTTCAAATAACCCATATTCAATTCCAACCTTACTTCTAGAAGGTTTTAATATTAATTTTACGAACAATAATAAAGAACTCCAGGTTTTTCAGTACATTCTTACAACTTTATTGTCACTATACAACTACGATGACTCAGTTAATCATTCTCAATATGATAAGTATCTAAATATATAATCTTTTAGTTTATACTTTAATTAGTCGTACAATATGATTATAACATAAACATATTCTCTGATGTTTTGTCGCTATTTGAATACAATATTCGTGACATAAAATATCCTTCAAACCTTTACAGATTTTAACTAGAATACGGTGGAAATAATGCATTATTTATAGTAATCTTTCTTCTCAATTTTAAATTAGCATTGGCTCTTCTAAGACATTCAATAATTTGTTTGCTCCCTTAACACATAATTAACTCTTGTGAAACCATAAAAAAACTTTGGCGCCTTAGTACCTTAATAATGGCTTTTCCCAAGCAATCAACATTTTCTACTTAATAACTAAATGCCAGCTCTTCTAGAGCTTTGATTAGACATTCTATTACTAAATATAAGAATGACATTTTTTCACTCAATCAATACCAATAGATATTCATTTCCTTTGATTTTCACTTCTAGTGTTTAGAATTGTAGCCAATTTGATTTTCCACTACTATTGATAACATTTATAACTTTTAGCATTTTATTTTTGAGTGAAAAATATGTTACTTTTCATTACTTGATAAAAATTAAGGATAACTTAAAAACCACCCTTGAGGTTTTGACGTTTCTCAAAAACACTCATGGGGTATTTTTTTCTCTCAAAAGCACCCCTGAGGATTTGAGCCATTATCAAAATAAGAAAAATATGTTAAATGGGAGTTAAATAATGATTTGGACAGAGGGTAAAATGGTCAAACTCTATATTTTAATTCAATTACCCATTTACCCAAACCCTAACACTCATTTACCCTAATTTTCTCTTAACCCTAATTCAATTACCCCTCTTCCTCTCCACATCCCTCACCTAAATGGGAGTTGAGGGCCTGAACATTACTCCACTAGTTGCACCCTAGCGCGTGTGGTATACTCTCCTGCCACATCATCAATTGACTTTTTCAAACCACTTAATGAATGCCACGTGTCACTTTAAAAAAATAAATTTCTCACTTACCCAATTACCTATTTACCCGTTTAAAGCCCCATTTTGGCTCAACCCTCTCATCTCCCATCTCCCTAAAAACCCTCATTTTCCCTTCATTTTTCTCTCGTCTTTGGGTGACTTTCTAGAGGTCGATTATCTTTGGGTGAGTTTCTCCATCTCCTGCGGTTCTAGTTGAAGGGTTAGGGTTGGGTTTTGGGACACCGTGGGTTCTCGGTTGCTGGAAAGAGTTTTCGGTGGTGGTTTTGGGTGTACTCGGATTTGGTGGTTCATCAGGGTTTTGCAGGGGCGGTGATTTTGGGCGACTGTCCCTCCCCTTTTTTGCTGTTGTTGTTTGTTGGTGAAGAGAAAATCATGTTATATAGTGCTTAAATTGAGGTTAATATGGATTCAATTGGATATGCAAAAGTTTTGTCATGATCGCGACTCCTCACCAACAAAATCACTTCTGGAACATGCTTGAATCACAAGCCTGACACATATTTGTGATCGTGACATTCGTAAATTTCAAAAACTTCTTCAACAATTTATTCCAGTTGCAAGTTCGTTTAACCGCCACAATGGTTTCCAACCATCACATATGAAGAGACACTTATCTAGAATGAAAAGCCACGTGCCTAGTGGTGAAGAAACATAATTTTTCATCCAAAGAGATATGACTTTTGTGAAGTGATAAGTGTAGAAAAACACTTATTTATATGGGTTTTTAGTGTCCAAATACTCTGATTAGAATGTTATTTTATACCTCTTTTATTGGATTTCAAGGGTTATATTCTTGTTTTTGATTCAAGTACAGGTTTTTAGAGAATTAGAGGATGAATTTGCAAAATGATGGAACATAGCGAATTTGGAAATAAAATCGTGCATTTTAGTGCTTATTCGAGGTTAAAATGGATGCAATTGGTTATGCCAAAGTTTGGATGAAGTTCGTGAAGTTTTTAAAAAGTGTGTTGCTACTGAAGAAAAGTCAAATCACAACCACGACATTAGTCACGATCGCGACTCGTCACCAACTCAATCACTTCTGGAACATATTCGCAATCACGACCAGCGCGAATTCTAGAAAACTCTTTAAAATTTCTAACCTTCACTTATGAAGAGACACTTATCTAGTATGAAGAGCCACATGCCTAGGGGTGAAGAAACACAACTTTTCATCCAAGAGACATGAATTTTGTGAAGAAACACAACTTTTCATGAAAAGACATGACTTTTGACTTCTATATAAGGAGATTTCTCTACAGAAAATAGATATAGTTTGCAAGGAGATCATTCTATAAGGATAATTTTGTGTATATAAGTGTTCCTGAGAGAAGATACAATGAGAGTTCTTTTAGTTTTCTAGTCTAGAGAAGTGTTTATTAGTGAATCGATCATTTCACGATCACTTGTAACTTCTGAAAATTGTAGTTCTCTTGAGAGTATGTAATTGCAAATCATACAATCAATGAAATCTTTTATTCTTCAAATTCGTGCATTTCAAGTTTACACAAGAAGATACAGTCCGAGAGGAACTTCATAGAATCAAGACCGTATTACAAACTGGCATAGGCCTTGCTTGGAATTGACAACTCCCCTTGGATAGGAACATAACCATCCACTGCATAGAGCGAAAAAGTTTGATCTCCCTTTAATTCATTTGGCATAACTTGAAAACTTCCTTTGTTGTTCTACATATACTATATTTTCACAAAGGTTATAATATGTCTATGTGTTATAATGTGCTTATTGTTTGATGGTTTTAAGTGTGATAATTAAGTCTTGGTGGAAAGGGTTTTACTTAGAATATAAATTTTAAGGCTAATACTCATTACATAGTCAATCTGCGGTGAACCTCGGTCTTTTGGTATTCGACTTTAATCATACATACACTAGGATTGGAAAAGTCATCTAATGTGGATTCTAAAGTGTTTTCAGAGAGTGTCATGGATTGAGGAATCGGTTTTTATAAAGATATATTGTAAATGATTTTTCATATACCTTTTCTAAGACTAGATTTTTGAAAAGTACTTCTCATTTGTATATTTCTTTTCTCCACTTTATACCAACTTATTTCTCTCAATTATCCATAAATTTACTATTTGTACTTTTACTTTTATTTTTACCATTTAAGTTTCATTCTTTCAAATCGATAGTCTTTATTACCTTTCCTTCCTTGTGGGATCGATAATTTTTAAAACTACATCGCAACTGTATACTTGCAGTTATTATCATTTTTCTAGATTAGTGCTTGGTATTGACAATACCTATTCATTTCAGAATTATATTTCATTACTAGTTTAGAAAAGTGGCGAACAAGTTTTTGGTGTCATTGCCGGGGAAAGTAACAGTGTATTTATAGTAATTTTGGTTTGAAAGATATTTAGGTATATTTAGTTATAGTTTATTATCATACATATAGATTTAACATATTTTTCTTTGCCTATTTATTGAGTTTTATTTCTAGCGTGTGCATGCCTAGTATACATAGTTCAGAAGGACTATTGGCAACCTTTGAACCAGAAATCGAACGATTGCTTTGGAGTGCAAGGTGAAGAAGTAGGAGATCACAAGAAAGAATGGCTGCTGTAAATCCAAATGGAGGAGAAAATCTACCACTGCCGCCTCCGCAACCAATCTTGATGGATTACGTGGTTCCCACTGTAAATGGAAACAATCAAGGGATAGTCAAGCCACCAATCAATGTGGAGCAGTTTGAAATCAAGCCTGCTTTACTTCAAATGATAAGCAATAATGTGCAGTATTATTTTTTACCCAATGAAAACCCGAATGCTCATATTGCCAATTTCCTTTAAATTTGTGAAACTTTCAAAGTATCAAATGTTAATAATGAAGCCATTGAACTTTGCATATTCCGATTCAATTTGAAGGATAAAGTGAAAGTTTGGTTGAATTCATTATCACCAAATTCTATCAACACATGGAATGAGTTAACAGAAACTTTTCTTACCAAATATTACCCTTTATCCAAACTGCTAGACTCGTTAAAGAAATCACTTCATTCACTCAAAAAGATAGTGAGTCTCTTTATGAAGCCTGGGAGAGATATAAGGAACTACAGAGATTATGTCCACATCACGGTTTGCCTCAAAATGTGATTCTGCAAAAATTTTACAATGGAGTAAATCTTGTGACAAGAGGAATTATTGATGTTATGGCTGCTGGATCTCTTATGAAGAAATTCGGTCAAGAAGCTTATGATTTACTAGAGGATATCGCTAATAACAATAACATGTGGCATGCTGAAAGACAATAAGTTATAGTTCCTACTCCTGCCATGTCTCAAGCTGAATCATCATCATCATTAAGGACTGTAAAAAAGGTAAATGATCTCGATTCATTTTCTGTTATGCAAGCTCAAATATCTGCTTTGTCTAAGAAGATAGATTATATTAATGTTAATAAGAATAATCCTCTGACTTGTGAGAATTGTGGTCAATTGGGTCACACTGCTTTTAAATGTAACTTTTCACCTTGTATAGGGGAACAATTAAGTTATATTCAAAGTCAAGGAAATTCTTATAACAATTATAATAACTATAAGAATCAAAATTGGAAATATAATGATGGTCAACAGAAGGACTATCGGTATCCTGATAGATTTGGACAGTTGACAAGTAAAATTGACAAGTTTCTTAGAGTTAATTCTAAACAAAATATAAAAAGAAGATCAGCTTAAGAAATTACAGAATAAGATGGATCATATGTTTAAAAATCAATCTTCATCTATTCATAATTTGGAAATTCAAGTACGATAGTTAGCAAGTGTTATACCTTCTAGGGAAAAAGGGAAATTTCCCAATAATACTAAGAGTAACCCTAAAGAAAATATACATGTTACTGCCCTTCGAAGTGGAAAAATACTAGAGAATTTAGATCCTTCGGGTATTACATTTAACAATGATTATGTTGATATGCTAGAAATGTTCCGAGCAACAATAGAGAGAAAGCAGGAAAAGGAGATTAACTCAATTCCGGAAGGGTTAATCATCCTCAACCACCATTTCCTCAAAGAATGAAGAGCAAAGATGATAAGAAATTCATTGAATTCATCAACAAA
>CAOJBJ012915089.1:0-10056 GCA_948291685.1 Euphorbia celastroides
ATATTGGTGTTTTATAACTTAAAATGTCATATACTTTATCTATATCATAGTATTTATGAATTACAATGTCTCATTTGCTTACTCTATAGAGTTTTTCTATATATTTTAAATTGACAAAATTAAGTCGTTGCGATGTTAATATTATTGCACAATCGTTACTCATTATCACGAAATATTCATTTTAATGAGACAATTATCTTATACTTCCTATGTAATTGTTTTTAGGTTTTGTTTCTGTTTTACCGAATGGTGAACGATAAAATTAAATTGAACCGAACTGAGTGACATTTAACCAAAATTTATTAAATAAATATTGGAATTGAATTAAAATTTATCAAATAAATACAAAACTAAATTTTATTAGTTAAATAATAATATAAATTAAAATAAACTGAGCAGAATATATGTCGAAAACAACAATAGTAAAATGAATTATTTCCCTTGAAACAACTGCCTCACGTTTTTTTCAAAAAATATAACGCCGTATAAGGAAAGCGCGTGGAAAAGGACAGGAACGGTTCGTATGTGTAGCTGAGTCAGCCGATACAGTCATCATCAACTCACAGGATTTTATCGCCAGCTAGGCAACTAACCTTCTTCTCATTTTCCTCCATATATATAACAAACCCAGCTCCATTTTTTCTTCTTCCATTCAAATTTTCCCTTCCATTTTTCTTACCTTTCCCTCACACAAGAAAGGGAAGCGAGAAAGAGATCTCTCTTCCCTCTCCTCACCATTTAAGTCTCCTCCATTTTCCCCTTCTTTGTGAGGACTGAGATCTCTTTCTCCTTTTCCTTTCTCGCCGGAATTCTCCCGTTTTTGCTCCAAATTGGTGAACCCGTCAAGGCAGCTTTGATTTCAGGTGCGGCATTCGAATTTTTTCCGGTTTTGCTACAATTTGATCGTATTTTGTTATGCGATGATGTTGATTTCGGAATTGCGATAGGATTCTGATTAGGTTTTTGTGATTTGATTTGAATCTGGTGATAGATATTATGGGGAAATTGGAGGAGATATGCGATGAAACGGCGGTGGGATCGAGGGATTTGCCGCCAGCGCCGCCGCCGTTTCCGGCACCGGCGAGAAACGGCTGCCGCGCGCGGCGGGTGATGGTGGATGATTTGGCGTTGAGAGGGAAAAGCTGCGTGTCTACGGCTACAAAGGATATGTGGGAGAGGTTGTTCGATGAAGGATACAGAGCTGATGTTGTGATCAATACGGATAATGGCGGATCCATATTTGCTCATTCTAATGTTCTTGTAAGGCATTTCTGTTCTATTGTTCAAGTAAAATGACATTGGAATATGAGCGTTTTCAAGTAATTTGAGTTCACATTGATTGAGTTACGGTTACATATCACTTAATTGATCTCTGTTGTGTTTGAATATGGACTGAGATTGATTTTAGGTTGCATTTATAAAATTCATAGATGTGCTAGCTGTTTAGTAATAGTAATCTATAATCTGTTATAGTAACAAAAATGTTGATGATTGGTAATTAATCAAGTATTTATACTTACATCAACGAATGGGAGTATTTAGAACTCATCCATCTTAGTTAAGATCTGGGAAAAAGACCCTTTTCACCTTTTGGTTGGTAACATATGCACGAAACATAGATGGATCAAAATGACAATCTTTTTTATTATTGGGGCCAAAAAGGTCTTTTCGCCTTGAGATCTCATGTTTTAGTATTGTATCATGCTGCAGGCTTAAAAAAGTCTATTTCCTTGTAATATAAGGTTTGTTACTGTATTGTGGCAAAAAAAAAAGAATACCTTTTGGGGACTTTATCCCCTCAAGGCTCATTCAAAAATCAAACAACAAAATAACAAAAGGAAAAGAAACTTCAGTTGGTTTGATATAAGTATTCAATTTCTTTCTAGCAGGGCATGGCTTCTCCTGTGATGAGAGGCATGTTAAAGCAAGCAAAGAAACATCGAGGAGGACAACGATCTATCTTCATTCGGGGTGTTCCACATGACGCTGTTAGAGTTTTTGTTCGGTTTTTGTACTCTTCCTGGTAAATCTCATCTCTTCATTAAAAATGTCTCATACTTTTAAGCCCGATAAAAGGATTGGGGAACATAAAGTAATTAACAGGATGCGTTATTTGTTTTGGAAATGCAGTTATGAGACAGAGGAATTAGAGGAATATGTGTTGCAATTGCTGGTGCTGTCACATGTATTTGTAATAGTAGAATTGAAGAAAGTATGTGTTCAGAAACTAGTTCAAGGTTTTCTGACAACTGAAAATGTAGTGGACATCTTCCAGTTGGCATTACTATGTGATGCTCCTCGCCTGAGCTTCATTTGCCACCGCATGATTCTCCAAAACTTCCAGGAAATCACCACCACTGAAGGATGGAAGGCCATGAGGGAAAGCCATCCGATCCTTGAAAAACAACTCGTGGATTCCATCATTGATGAAGGCAATGTAAGCAATCTACTCTTCAATTGATAAATGAATCTAGTGCATATTTATCAGTATCGTATGATTTGATTTGATTTATCTGTAAATCGATTTGACTTAACAGGCTGAATCTAAATCAATCTGGATCGGTCATGAATCATACGGTTTGATTCAACTCGATTCACCCATGAATTGATTCGAGCTTCTGGGGTAAAATTAATCAACTGAATCGGTAAAAATCAAGAATGGAAATTTATGGAAAAAGAAGAAACTAATAGTAATCAACATAATTATTCCAAACTTATTAAAAAGTCTGCTTTATTAGGATCATATTTGTATGAGTCTTACAATTAAGTAATTGTTTGGTTAATATAATGCCCTGTTTATATTAGACTAAAATATACTGACATCTTAAACACGTCAAATGATCTATTTTCTCAAGTTTATGAACGTGGACCGAATCTTACGATTCGATTTGATTCGCAATTCACAATTCATGATAGTTTCTTGCATCAAATTTGCAGAGGCAAAAGGAGTGGATAAGAAGGGCAAAAGAGGGGCAGATATACTCACAACTATACGAAGCCATGGAGGCACTAGTTCACATATGCAGAGATGGATGCAAGACAATAGGACCACACGACCGAGTCCTAAGGGCAAACGAAACAGCAGCATGCAAATATACAGCATGTAAGGGGATAGAACAGCTCGTTCGCCACTTTGCCGGCTGTAAACTAAGAATACTGGGCGGCTGTGTCCATTGCAAGAGGATGTGGCAGCTTTTAGAGCTTCATTCTCGCCTCTGCCTCGATTCCGACTTGTGTAGAGTCCCTCTTTGCAGGTACTTGTTTACAGGGTAAACTTCAAAAGCATCCCTGGAGTTTCGACTTTTTGCAAAAACACCTTGCGGTTTTCGAACGATATCAAAAATGTACTTTTCCATCCAACAGCCATCAAAAAGTCGGAATCACAGAGGATGTTTTTGCAGTTTATGCTAGTTTATATGCCTCGAATTTGCAATGTTGAGTTTTGGTTAGTAGACTAACGAGGAAAATGTGGTGAAATCAGGAATTTCAAGAGCAGGTTGAAAAGACAAAGCAAGAAGGATGAAATAAAGTGGAGAATATTAGTGAAAAAGATGGTTAGAACTAAAAGAATTGGAGGCTCTCCTTTTTTCTTATCAGAAATTTCCACCTAACTCAAACTCTTGCAAAATTATTCAAAAAGTTGTTCCACTCAAGGAGAGGCAGAGGTTCGGAGTTGTGGAGGTCGTTGTTTTCCGATCACCTGAAAATTCTTATGAATACAAATTTAGGCGGTATTTGTAATATTTTCATTTCGATTCTGGCTCTGTCACTGTAGTGGAACGATTTTGTCCATAAAATATGTTGTTTCGTTTCTCTTTTTGTTTTCAAACATAGCTAAGTGTAACTAATTCGGTAATTCCTGTTATATTTTTCAAGATTTCATTAATTGAGTCTCCCATATGATATACTATATATTCGATATTTTATTACATGTGTCCGAGTTCATTGTTATGTTGAACTAGTTATTGATATTGCTTCACTCTAAAAATGAATTTGGACTTCGTTAGAATTGAATTGGAGTCTCACAGATTCAAGTCACGAGCTTTTGTAAGTCCTTGTAAATTTGATACAATTTGGATGACTTAGTTTTTGTTTAATACTCCATTTCATAATATTATTTTCTATAAGTAATTGGATAAATCTATATTCCACAATTGGCATACTGATAAAAAAAAGTGTATATGCATTTCATGGATGAGTTGAACTAGTTACTTACAACTATAATTTAATATAAGAAAAAAGAAGGCAAACCAAAGCATATTATATTTAACTTAAAATGTAATGATTATAGTAACAAACTGTAGACAAAAATGGTGGGTGATTGAGAAGAATTATTCAAAGAATTAAATTCTACTATGCTATATATAATGAGTCTATTTTTCCAGTAGGCAAATGCTACATAGCCAATAGCAATTTACTCTTTTCCTTCATTATGTGAAACAAAGCAATTAAACCACTTATTGAAATCAACATAAAACTGGAAAATTTATGCAGTAAGTCCATGTGCCATTGCATTTTACTTCTTACTATTAAAGAACCTTGAGACTTATTCTACACTTCTACTAAGAAATCATCCATTGTTGCATTCAAATTCTCTCAAGTGTTCTCTGCAAAATCCCTTAAACTTCACTCTTTCTTTTGTTTGAGAAATGGAGAACGACAGGAACGATCAGAATGTTGTTGAATCCACCAAAGAAAACAACATCAGCGATGACAATATTGTTGTAATCCTTGAAGAAAACGTCAACAACACTGCTGAATATAACCTTGAAGAAAACCACACCACCACCATCAACGACAACAATGACAATATTGTTGTAAACCTTGAAGAAAACAGCAACAACACTGCTGATGATGACCTTGAAGAAAACCACAACAACACCAACAACTTTGAAGAAAACCATACTGACACCAACAACAACAACAACAACAACACCGACAATATCAAAACCGTTGATGCTAATGAAAATGCAAGAGAAGCTCCGACCTACAGAGGAATTCATGTCATGCCCTATATTATAGGTAAATATATACTTCTGTCATCGAGCTCACAAGATAATTTCTCGTTACTGTCCAAAGAATTTGTCGCTAAAAATAGATTTGCATCAATAGTGATGAAATCAGAGTAGTGTTGAATTAGCGACGAAAGTTATATTGATGCGAAACAATTAGCGACAACCACTAAGATGTCGATTATAAGTAGCAAAACTTTTCCATCACTAATATGAGTTTTAATTTAACTGTAGATGCTAAATGGTAGCGCTATATTCGTCACTAAGTCACACTAAAATTTTCTGTCATCTCATATTTCAGTTTTATATTTGCTATCACTAACTCGACTTGAGATTTTGTTATAGCGCTATTTTTCCTTCTAACATGGATAAATGGTTCAAATGGAAAACTAGAGGCCAAGTTTTCACCGTTGTAAACGAGGGAATCATTGTTAATATGCGTTATAATAACCAATTTTAGTACATCAACAATGAACAAAAGGGATAATATAACTTTATTATTGAACTTTCAACAAACATACACAATTAATATGTTTATGAAATATACAAGTCAACATATGAAATTTAATGCTGTACAAGCGAACTTTGGAACAGAGCTACACAAAACAAAGCTTGAACCCAACAAGAAGATAAAGTAACTACTAAAGCAGGGGAACTTTTTAAAAGTAACCATAGGCATAGTAAAATAAGATTCTGAAATAGCACAAATTATTTGCATTTACATAATGAAAGGCAAAAATGGTGAAAATATTCATTTCGGCAACCGGTTTTTCACAGTAGAAATTAGCATAATCTTTTTTGTGTTTGTCTCTATACACGTATTCACTAACTCGTAACAATTGCTATACATAACGCGAGATAGGTTGCTCGAATGGCTATATTTATAAGAAAATTGAGTTTTTTACAAGGAAAATTCATGTTTTCATCAATAGCCATTGAAAATTTTTTTAAGCTGATGAGTGAAATTGTTGCAGGAAATGAAGCATTTGAGAATATTTCTTTGGTTGGCATGTCATCAAATCTACCCATTTATCTTAACCAAAAGTTTCACATGAAGACAAACAAAGTGAATCAAGTTTTGAATAATTTCCATGGAGCTCGTGACATAGCAAGTGTAGTTTTCGCTTTCTTGTCGGATGCTTTTTTCGGGCGGTACAATTGCTTGGCTGCCGGTTGTATCTCCTCCTCAATGGTACTAAATTCAATTATAAGCATACCTGATTCTTGAAAACATTGAATAATTTACTGATCTGCTGTAATTCTAGGGGATGATAATGCTGATGTTAACTGCATTTCCGAGCCTAGAAGCAACCCGAGCTCAACTAGCCATCCTGTATTCTGCCTTCGGGTTGCTTGTGATTGGAGCCGGCGGGATTCGATCCTGCAGTTTGACGTTTGGAGCCGAACAATTTCCAGCCAATTCGAGGGGAACCCGAAGCTTTTTTGTGTGGTCTTTTGTTACCGGTTCGCTTGGTTTCCTGGTTGGATCGACTTTGATTGTGTATTTGCATTCCAAGAATTCGGTTGCTGGATTTGCTGTTCCTGCCTCTCTTATGTTGCTTTCTTCGTTTATTTTCTTCCGGGGAACGAATCTATATGTGAGAAATGGACCGAAAGGGAGCCCCTTCACTAGTTTCGCTCAAGTTCTTGTCGTTTCCTTCAAAAAAAGAAGCCTTGAGATTCCTGCAGATAGCCCGAATTCTCTGTTCAATTTTGTTCATCCAGAATCCACCATTACCCGGCCTAATCACACCAACCAGTTCAGGTCACAACCGATCCCGTTATAAATAACTTAACTTTAAATTAATTAATATCCTGATTAATTTGTGTTTGGTTTACAGGTTCTTAGATAAGGCAGCCATAGCAACAGCCCAGGCTGAAATTAAAGCCGATGGGTCGGCTGCTAATCCATGGCAGCTCTGTACACTTCAGCAAGTGGAGGAGGTCAAATGCTGGCTTAGAATAATGCCAATATGGGCAGCCTCAATAATTTTCCACATTGCCATGAATGTACTCAACAACTACAAAACATTCCAAGTTCAACGGCTCGACCGACACCTAGGAAAAACCAGCTTTGAAATACCCGTCGCGTCTTACGGTGTCTTCAGCGCGTTGGGTGGGGTGTTTTTGGTTTCCATCTATGACCGAGTTGTAGTTCCCCTGTTAGAAAAAAGGACCGGTAGGGTCGGGGGGTTTACACTCCTACAGAGAATGGGAGCCGGTATAGTGTTCGGGATCTTAACTATGTTGGTTTCGGGCATGGTAGAGAGATTCAGAAAAGACGCATTGAGTAACCCTTCGGTTTCAGCAATGTCGTCTTTTGTGCTGTTGCCTCAGCTTCTACTTGCGGGTTTTGCTGAGGCGTTTTATGTGACAGCACAGATGAACTTCTACTACGATCTCATGCCCGAAAACACTAAAACCTTTGTCCAGGCGATGGGTTTTAGTGCTAGTGCGATTTCGACCTATTCTACGAATTTTATCTATTCGAGGCTCAAGGGAAACTGGCTGGTAGATGAAATTAATATGGGTAAGTTGGATTATTTTTACTACACCATAGCTGGATTTCAGATTTTGAACTTCGTGTATTTTTTATTATGTGCTAGGTGGTATAGTCGTAATGCTTCATTGTAGATGTTTATATATATATATATATATTGGGTAATATTGTAGATGTTTAAGTTTACTGTAATTTATTTCGGTGATTACATCATTAATTAGAAGCTTCTGCAATGAGAAAGTTTACAGTTTAGTTTCAGAAACATAAGTCTCAGCAGTGAAAATTTGAAACCGTAAAACTTATTTAATATGAGTTAAAAGAAATATAAGTTACAAGTTAACACCTAACTTCAGCAATAACAAATTTTAATTCTCATTTACTATCGTATAGGGAAGGAAAAAAGACGTTAGCTCCTGTGCTCTAATATATAAACACATACAGCGGAGGAACTATATTACAAATCGAAAATAAAAGAAAAAGACGAAATGGAAGCAAGAAAACTTTATAGCATTGCATGTGTGTTCGTTATCGGAATGACGATTTTGGCGTTAGCAATTTCAGATCAGGTGGCGATAGCTAAATGTTTCGACATGTGCGAGAAAAGGTGTGTATTTGACCTGGATCCTTTTTCGCCTTGTTACGAGACTTGCTGCACCCTAGAATGCAGCAAACTTCCACCAAAGTCTAATTGATGTTATATCACTCATTCTATACAATATAAATGTTAATAAGTTGGATATTTCCACATTGTTTGATCTGGATGGTTAAATAAAATGGATGTCATTTGATATACATAACATCCAAGTAGTTTACATTTCATTTGCTTTTTTTCGATATATGTGTTAGCGGGATCATATTTTTTAGACTTTTGCACCTACCTCCAATGCAATGGTTGGATATTTTATGAATGAATGTTAAATTAAATGTTACAAAAAAAATGGGTGGTGCTAATTACTCAAAATAGTCGGTGTAAAAGACTAAAATATCCCTGGGTAAATAACTTAAAAAGAGGTAAAAAGTATATGTTTATAAGCACGGACACCCTCAAGTAACGCCACCACCAATCAAATAGCGTTAAACAATAACGTTTGGCCAATGGTAAAGACGCCCGATCCATTGGATACAGGTTATGTATAAATGTTTCCCCAATTGATGAAACTCCACTCTCTAACGTCAATCCGATGGTGTTCACGTTCAATTTTGGACATCTATCCAATGGCAGGCGCGTTACCCTTTGACGTTACTCCATTGGCGAAAATGTTTGTTGCGAATGTTCGGAGGCTGCGACTTTTCCTTTTCAGTTTACAATTATTCTGCAGTTGGAAAACGTTTTCCCATTCAGATTATAATTAGGGTTAGTGGGAATATGTATTGACATATTTTGCTATAAATTGAACAATCATATAATTAGTCCTATATCAAAACTTTAGCCTTTCGTTAGAATCTCTCAGTTTCGTCCAATGGATTTTCCTAATGATTAATCAAATCAAAATCTTTTCGATGATTCCTCCCATCCGAATGAATTTCATGATCCCTATTGTTCTGAGCAGCATTACAACCCGTATTCTTCTGAGAAGCCTGGTGGGGATGGGAAAGATTACATGCCGTATTTTGAGAATACTAAACGATTTCAAACACATCACGATGTTGTTTCCTTTATGCGTGATGTTGCCAATATGGTAAAAGAATGTTTTAACTTACGGGTTTTAATATAATAATCATAATAGAGGAAAATAAGTTGAAAAGTAATTACAAATTACAGAAGAAGCTTGTTCAATGCAATTGACATTCACAGCATAGTGCTACTTGCACTATTATTAATGTGCATAACTATAACTTATTGAGAGCTCAATGAGTCAAAGCAACAGATCAAGTCAAATATCCCACCAATTGACATAAGTACTGTTTATGGTGATACAGAAAGTTCTAATTTTCCTTGCAATACTTACCTATGGCAAATTCGATGAATTTCTACTCAAATTGACATTTTGGAATGCATAGATAAAATTCACCATAATCCTATCAAATCAGATATCCAAATGCACAAACCAAAATTCACCTTTCATAAACTCTATCAATACTACAAGCAGTTGTTTACTTTAAATTCAATCCAAGAATTCGTTATCGAAGGAAAAGAATGCAAACAACAGGGCTGACGTTCCTCAAAAACGCTATCTATTATCGTACCTTATTTCGCTCTCTAGCCCGTAATTTACTTGAGTTTCTTTGCAATCGATTTGAAGGAGATGAAATAGGAGGAACGGTGTTTTTGTTTGAAGGAGATGGGTACCGGTTAGATTAAGAGATGGATAATTGGGTTAATGGAAGGGAAAATTTTAATTTTTACTGTTCTACGGTGGGATATTTTAGTCTTTTAATCCGACTATTTTGAATAATTACCGACTTTCTTTCTTGGTGTTGCCGAGATTTCAAACAGTGTGCTCAAATCAGTTTTCAGTCTACAAAGTAAAATGGCACAAGCCACCATAGATAATAGCTACTTATTATTTATCAATCAATAGATATCAAATAACTGCATAAGAC
>CAOJBJ012917520.1:0-10200 GCA_948291685.1 Euphorbia celastroides
CTAAGAAGAGCAATGAAGAAAATATAGGATTAAGCAAATACATGAGAGAACACAAAATTGTAATCTATCTGTTGAAAGATAAATTTGTGAGAAAAAGACAAATGTAGAAGTTCTTCAATCAGGGTGATTTATAGAACAGAGACTTAGCTCTAGGATCCGGTGAGAGATCTGGAGTGGTATACCCCATAAAGGAAAGGACTTAGTTAATCTCGGGATGAGATTAATAGTCTATCCTACTTTCGGATAGTACAGCTTCCGGTAAACGGACTTAGTTGAACTTGGGGATAAGTTCAATGGTATATCCAAGGTCCGAAAGGTACTGTATCTGGTTACAATTGTAAAGGCTTTTCTTCTGCCCGTAAAGAAGAACACTAGTGGATTAAAGCCCAGTAAGAGTTCTGAGGACTGGAGTAGGCGGGGCTGAACCAAGATAAAAATATTGAGAGCAATCTAAACTCATTTTGTTCATCAACAGTTTTCATCTGGAATCTATTTTGAGTTCAGAAACTGAATTGTGTTAAATTACAAACCATTTTCCATGAAAAAGGGTCATTCACCCCCCTCTGACCCGATTGTTTACTTCTGAGGGACCAACAACTTTGTTCCATTTTAGCTGTCTTAAATATCAGTTCATTTATATTGTTTTCTTCCCCATTGCCCTTGTATTATTATGAGAGAGACTATACCGGTTAGTAAATAGGAAGAAAATGAATTTAATATAAAAGTGTAAGAGATAATTTAATATTTTGATAATATAATAGTTTTCTATTGGTTTTAACATAACCAAAATATATAACTTATTGAAAAGAATGAAGGGAGTATTTGATAAGCATTAAAGACACATCTAATTGATATCAAATACACAACTAATAAAATTTTGATGCACATAGACATGTAATAGAAAGTTTTTAAATATGAAAACTTACATTAAAAAGTAAACTCGAAAAATATTGGCAAAGCAAACAAATGGCCTAAAAACCCAACTAGTTTTGACCTGTGTCTTCTCAATATTTAAAAATGTCTAACTTTTAAAGAATGAAACAACAAAAACATGATTTACAAAACCCACTATTACAAAAACGCGAGCTCCTTCGACATGTCTTTTCCAATGTATTGCTCCTTTATCTGTCGTCCTTTCCTCTGCTCTCTCGTCTCCACCGTCGGGCTCCTCCACCATGCCCTCCGCCTCCTCAAATCCCACTCCCACTTCGATTCGTCAGCCGCATCCGTCGCCAGATCTCGCCGTCCTTGAAGCTCCACCGCCAGATCTTGCCTTTCCTGTCGTTTAATTGGTTTAATAGCAATCCGAATTTTTTTATTTCTTAGCACATATGTCAATGACATTTTAAAAAAAGTTAGTTTTGTCTAATGTTCGTTTCTATGTATGTTGTTTTATCACAATTTTCAAACCCAGGCCGGACCGGCCGGACCCTGTGCGACCGAAACTGGTAGTTGGTCCGGTCCGGTTAGGTGTGCTTTGAAAAGAAGTCAAGATTCGAACATTGACCTGTTGAACCTGGTTCAACCGTGAACCATTGAAAATCGAATGGTTCGACCACCACCGATTCTTAGCAATATTAAAGTTGAAAATGAATTGTTGAGGTTAGTGGGGTTTGAACCCAAGACCTTTTGTAACTTGATCTACTTTATCAACTGAGCTAAGTCTTTGAATTAACAATAATGTGCATTTTATATTTTTATAGAATAAAAAATAAGGATATTTTTTAAATGAAATATTTTTTAGAATTATACCGTATATTTATCTAGTATTTTTATTCGATTATTTTGTCACCAGTTTTTACTAAAATGTTTATTGATATTAAAATCAAATTACAAATTACTACATAAAACTATAATTAATAAATCAAATTTATAATTTTTTTAACTATGGTTCAATTTTAGTTAAATACAACTTAATACCAAATAAATATTTCATTAAATAATATATTTATTGTTATGTTATAATTTATAATTATTTAAATAAATATTTCTTATTGTGAACTATTAACATTAAATATTGTTACTTATTGATGCATGCTAACTTATATTATATGTCTACTATGACATTACTAGATAATATTAGTATTTTTAACATATTTTTAGAAATATCCGGTTTGACCACCGGTTGAATTCGGTTGAACCTTAAATCCATCATCTCACTCTATCGATTTAATGACCGATCCGGGTCTTAAAAACCATGTGTTTTATGTTATATATCAATGTAGAATTTGTAATTATTTCTTTAAATTTAGTGATTGTAAGAAAAAAAAAGATAAAACAGTAAATTTTTCCTTATATTACCGAGACGGTATCAGACTGTCACTATTAATTTAGAAATAGTCCTTAAATACAGTAATATATATTTTTAGCCGAATAGTTACTAACGGTAGATTAATCAAGTCACATGATGAAGATTGTTTTACTAAACAAGAGTAATAAACGACGGGTTAGATAATTTTTTTTTTACCAAGAAACAAGATTGAATAACTATATGTAAAGAAAAACCGAAAAGCCGTGTATGTATGCAATACGTACTGAATTGTATCATTAGCTTTCGTTCAACATAAGATTAAGCAAAGTGGAAGCAACCCAATTAATTAGAGGTTCAACTGTAATAACTGTGGAATTAAAATTTTATTAATTTAATAGGTATCTCCTGCGAGGATTCAGGGAATTATACCCGTAATTCAAGCTTCTTGTTACTTAATTAATCTTCCTTAAGGAGTTTACTAATTTTACACTGTATCTTCCACCTCTATTTTACTTCTTTTTTTCACTAATATCATCAATGCTACAACATCCAGGTTCAGTGTTTGGCTAAGATCATTAGACAAACAGTTATAACTTTTGTAGTATTTTTTACAATACGGTTGCGCTTTATCCGTACATTAATTATACTAGAACATTCACAGAACACAAAAATTGATGAAATTTGTAGTCATATGTATGATTGCAGCAATAGATACAGTGAATTTCGGAAATTGTCTATGATCAGTTTCTTTGAATACTTGACCAATGGTACAAGTACAATTATGGAAAAACCAAAGCCGAGACAAAATGACAAAATCAAGGTACTAGGTTTTTAATAAGAAAAGAAAATAATTCTATTAGTAAATATATATTCAAGAACAATAATTGCAAAAAAAAAGGAAATGAAACCTAAAATTAAATCTTCTAAGTAAAATAAAATGTTCATATAGTAGACAATTTGTATACACATTAATTCATGGCGTCTTTCCTTTCTGTATGGTTGAAAATGGCCAAAAAGGTTCGGCATCATCACTTCAATTATAATTCTAAGGTTGATTAAGCTATACATAAGTAGTATTTCCTCACAATTAGACTTAAAATAAAGCTAAAGTATACATATATTGCTACCAGTATATATGTATGATTGTAAGTATACTTATAACTCTAAAAAAAGTATCATAATTAGTTATTCTGATTATTAATAATCCCACAAGCCGTCTAAATCATCAAGATCGCCATAAACCTTGTTCCTTCCACTAATCCCAGTAGCCTGCATCGAGTTATTATTGCACGAAAGCTGTTCGATTTTGCAGTGTCGTACTACTTGTTTCTCGGCTTGATCGTTGTTCTCGATTCTGGGGATTGAGTAATAAGCAGACATATTCGGGTTATTCTGGAAGGCGGAATAATCGTTGAAAGTGGAAGAGCTCGGTTTGTCGTGGTTGTTGTTATTACAAGGCTCCATGAGAGGTGGAAGTGAAGCATAATCAAATAAATCATCATCACCCAGCGAATTCACTCTTAACAGTTCTTGAATTGATGTTCTTTGAATTCCTGTGCTTTTGTGGAAAACCCTACACACTACCCATTCATCCTGTACATTATTTAAAAGTAAATTAAACAAAAAAAATAAAATTAGAAATTTATGCTTGAATTACACAAAAGCAACTCGAAAGAAACTTTCCACCAGCTTAAAAGGCAAAATCAATAATTTAAACACACCCCTAAATGAGGAAGAAATTGATTGGTTACCTTAGAAGGTTTAGGAAGATTGTAATAGGAGAAGTGGCCTTCAAGCCTAAATTCATGCATAACCCAATTGGTTTTATGTCCTTTAGGAGCTCTTCCTTTATAGAAAACAAGAGTCTTTTTCATTCCGACCAGACAGTTTTTTCCTTTGAAGATCTCCTTGTCTTTTCCGGTGGCTTTCCAGTATCCGGCCTCCGTTGCCCGGTTTGTTCTCATTCCGTTCGGGTATTTCCGGTCTCTCTGGCAAAAGAAGTACCACTCTTTTTCTCCCATCTTTGCTTTCTCTACCATAAACCCATTAATTTTAATCTCTTGACTTTAAAAAGCACATAAATAAAAAAGTTAGGAATACATACTAGGCAAATCCCATGGCTCGGACTTATTGAGATCAACTTCAGCGATAGCAGAAGCGCTGAAGCTGTTATTCATCACTTTTTCTGTAAGATAATGGCTAATAATTTCTTCATCTGTAGGGTGAAACCGAAACCCGGGGGGCAGATCAATCAGAGCTTCTCCTTCCATGTATAGAACCTATAAAACAAAACAACAAACACTGAATTTGAGAGAAAAGGTTCTAAGAAAGGAGAAGTAAGGGAAAATAAAGAGCTTAAATAGAAGGAGAAGAAGAAGCAGAGAAAAGATCCGTGGAGAAAAAGGAATTCTCTTTTGTATGTAGCAAGCCTCAAACAAAGAGACTTCAATATTAATATTTTTAAATTTGGGGATTGAAGAAAAATGCAAGCCATTATAACTACCTGTTTGAAAATGAATGTGAAATGGTTAAAAAGATCAGATTTCTGCAATATGCTCTCCGCAGGTGGTGGGACCCTTTCCTATGTTTCCACCTTATTTCACATTTATTAATTATGTCCTAAATGAATATTTTTTAAAAAAAGTATAGTCATTGTTATTATCTGCTTAATTCAAGTTGTTTAGTTTTTTTTTTCTCAGAAATAATCTCCTTTTTTAATATTTTAAAAGTCTATGACCTTTGATTTTCTTCTTTACATTTCAGTTGTTACCGTTGACTAGGCCTTATTACCTTTATTGTACGTGAATTACTACTTCAAAACCTTTTTGTTATCTTCCTATTTTTGAATTGTATCCAAATGGAAATGTTGCTTCTATTAAGCCAAATTCTCAAGAGCACATAAATATCCACCAGTCACACATAACATAGCTTGACCCTTGAAATCCAGCGGAGAAAACGTTTCCCAGTTGAATTAAAATTATAAATTCTTCTCCTAAAAAATTATATAAATTCATTCCATATAGATTAGAACCTAGGCAGCTATTATATTATTAAATCAAGGCAGCTATTATATTATTAAATCAAAGTTTCAGAACATATAAAGTCAATGAATCAAGAAATAAAGAGCCAAAACAGAAAAAGAAATTTCGGTGTAGTTTCTAACCAGCTGTTAATTACTAAGCAAAAGTTTTTCAGTAGCTTTTGTATCAGGAAAAGAATAAAAGTATAAAAGGACCAAATAAATAGTCAATACATACATCCCACTTTTTTCTCCTTTTCAATTCTAAACTTAAAATCATAAATTTACAAACTACCCATTTATTGTCTGTTAATTAAACAAAACACAATGAACAACTAGTAAACGAAGCCACTAATTTGTTTGAATCCTCTACTTAATTAGATATTTTAATGTCAATCATATATGGTCTTGTGGTTTAAACACTTGGGGCATCTGTAACTTAGAATCATCATTCTTGTTCTTCAAGGGTGAAGATTGAACACTAAAATAAGTTTCACCATCTACAGTTTGAGCATAATATAAGCTCTCTTGTCTCGCCAATTCCATTTGCAGTTTCCTCCTAGCATATCGCCTCCAAGCAGTTTGTGTATAACAAGCCCCCCAAGTTCGCCATTGATGGGAGTAATACCGAAAAGCATGTTGCAACTTTTTGCTATGCAAATGCTTGAATTGCTTAGCTACAAACTTGAGGTCTTCAGCGGTGAGAGCAAAGGCCTCTACTTCGTTCTACGCCTTCACAGTTCAGGTTGACAAGGGCAGATTTACGTGAGTGTCGGGTATTAAAGACCATGTCAATAGTTCTTCGCCGCAGAAGTCGCCTGCTCTCAAAGTAATGGAGTTGAAGAAACCCGATCTTCCCCAGTTTGTTGTGGAACTCTCTAGTTGCCCTCTAATGATGAAAAGCATTTCGTTAACTGGATCTCCTTCCCTCACTATGTATGTGCCTTTTGTGTTAAGTGATGGTAGTAGCCGTTCACATATTGCGTCTAGTAATTGATCATCTATTTGTGCAAAAAAAGGGACCTAAAGAGAAGGAAAACAACCAATACAAAGTTAGTCTATAATTTTGATTAGTCTAAACTATTTGTATGATTAGTATTAAAATTCTAAAGTGTAGAACTGACCCGGCGAACAAGAGCCAGGCAAAGGTGCCTTTGAATTTGGCGCCTTAAGTCCAAAGGTAAAGCCTTCAAGATAGATTCTTCATCAACCCCCCTTGTGGCTAGCCATCTGTATTGTACAAACCGCCTAACTCGTTCTTGCAGTTCGAGTGGTAGTTGTCGATGCCTCATCCACTCCTCTGTGTCTCTTCTCCTCAGCCTCCATTCTTCTAATCTCGCTGATGTCGATTGCATATAGGTCTTCAAAAAATTTTACAAATTACATATTTATAGGTCCACATTTCAAATAATGAACGCAACAAAACGATCAAATGTGTACCTGCATATTGCCTATGAATGGGCAAATAAAACAAGACCCATTATACAGATACTGATGCTAAATATTAATTCACTCTGAAATGTGCTAGTCATCAAACTCTGTCCATACGAACTGCAAAAACAAGACAGCCGTTAAGTTATACTCAACTAATTGTTCATGTTGGGGAAAAAGAAGAAAAATATAGACAATAGATACCTAAGATTTCTCAAGCCCCACCAAAGGCAATAGAAGTACTTATTAACAAAATCAGTTTCAGGGACGCGATTAACAAAGGCGTCAGCAAACATGCCGAACTGAAAGTTATCATCATGTTTGGCATCACAAGTGGTGAGAAGCTGAGTGGTTCTAAGCCAAGCATCACGGGCAGGATTATCAAGGGTATTACAGTCCAAAAAAAGGGTAGTGCAAGAGGGCGAGTGAGTGTGGTTGTTCTCTTGGTTGCATTGCTGTTCCCAGCACTCGTGCTGCCTCTGGATCGAGGCCAAGTACCACGAGGCTCCCAAAATATGGCTGGCCAGCACGTACAATAGGAGGTTGTAGGCGGCCCCGGACCATGCAGTGGTGGCCACAACGCCCGTGCTCTTGATTATGCGCCGATTCAGAGGGAACATTATCAGAAGCCGAGGCACGTATTGCACCAACACCACCAATGCTACCATGTGGTTCGCGTGGATTGCTGAGGGGCGTTTCACTGCTGGAATTATCAACCAATTTATCATCTGTCAAACCTTCCTTTCATTATGTTTTGATCATATTTGTAACAAAGACACAAAAAGGAATTACAATTGAAAACCAAGAAAACGAAAAGAACCTGAGGGAGAGGAAGAGCGGCGATAAGATCCACAATGAAATCGGATTTCAAGTAGTGGATAGCAATGGCTTTGGAGTCCATAACAAGATCACCTTTACCAAAAACCCGAGAACTCGGGGCAACATAAGCAGTCCGAAGCTTCAAAACGATGTGCATAATGAAGAACATATCGGTGACAGAACGAGCCAATGTGACCCATACGCGCAAATTGACGTCGATCGACATGCAAGCGTCGCCATCGATGATGGGAAGGTAAAAGTAAAGAGGATCTAGAAATAATGCAATGATGCAACTTACAAGAAAAATGTGATTCCATGTGTTAACAAAATGACTGGAAGGGTCTAATATTTGGTTCCACCATGGCACTCTTCTTCGCAGAGAAAATTGTGTTGGTAGTACTCGCAACCCGATTGATGCGTATGAATTCATTCTTCATACACATTGTCTTTCCTTTTCTCTTTTACAAAATTTCATTTCCATTTTTTCAGTTTATGGATGCGATAAATTCATGCAGAGCCGCTAAAATTAGTATTTAATTTTTTTTTGTTAAATATCATAATTTTTAATACACAAAACTCACCCTATCAATTATAAGAATCCTTTCCCTATCATTACTATGAAAGGGGTTATTGGATAATTACTTTATTTTTAACAAATTATTACTTGTAATGATTCCCCACTAAAAAATAAAGTTGCCATAACTTAAGCTGAGAACCGAATTGGAATTTTATGAAAATAAAATAAAATAAAAAAAAGTAAAAAAAGAAAAAGAAAACACCAAAAAACAGAAAAATAAAAATAAGAATGACAATAAAACACTTGCAATTAGCATTAACAGAAGCTAGCGAGTTTTCGTCGCCAACAAATTGGCGAGAATCTGCGAGTTTTCGTCGCCAGTGTTGAGTTGATCAAACCTTTTCTTTATTTCGTAAATGCAAAAGTATGACATGATATCTCACTCATTTATATTATGCCAAAAGCATCATATAATGAAAAAGATGAAACCTTTTGATGCTTGCAACTAGTATGTTAAACTCTCAGTTTTAGTGGGAGGATATCACTAGATATTATGCTGCACTCGAGGGATATAGTACCTGAACTATTCCACTTTTGTATTCGTTGAATTACAATTTTTATGTCTCATTTGGCTTTACTCCACCTAAACTTAAATTTGATCTGAGTCATAGTGATGGTTGAACATTAGTTTTGTTATTCCCTTGGATTTTTATCAACCTTCGTTCAACTCGGGTGTAGTTACTTCAGAACACCATTGTTGAAAGATTTTGCACTGTCTTTATTGCTAAACATGGCATGGAGAATTTGGAAGCAGATGAATTTGTTTATTTTTGAAGTAAAAGATTATGCTTGCAGCAATCCATCACACATGGTTTACTTTTTCTGTTTCTAAGCGTAGATTAGCTTTTTCAGTTAGCGATCTATTTTGTAATCCTCATTCACTTCTTTGTACTTCATCATGGATTTTCGACTTGAGAATTCTTTAGTTTAATACATTCGGTTGTTTGGGAGTTTTGGGTTTTTGTGACGACATTTGTCCTTCTCTCCCTCAGATAACCATCATCTTTTAAAAAAATCTTCTTTATTATCTTTATCTTATTTAGGATTAATTCGAGGTTTGGATTTTTACTTTTATTATAATTATCTTTTTCCTATTTTTCGTTTATTTATTTAGATAGTTTGAATTATTTTAAGATTTTAAGTAATTAATAGTTATTTATTTCCTTTGAATAATTTGCCTATATAATGACACTGGATGTAATGTATGAGATAGTTTTGGATTGAATGAAAAATTGGCTTCAGCTTTTGTCTCTCTTTACGGTTTAAATGGGTATTTTAAGATGTATGAGAAACCCCCAATTTTAATGGCTTGGAAAGCTCATCGATCTGGGATCGTTCTATCATCTTTTCGATTACTTCCGCTGCATCAAGTGATTCAGTTTAACAATAAAACTTTATGCATATTCACAAGGACTCAAACTCAGAAACTTTGCTAAAGCAAACTAAGTCGCCTACTTCGAACGATACTTATCGTAGACACTTAGGCCAAACCGAAAACTTTTGGGTTATTATAAAGTGGCAATTTGTACGAGATGAGGTTTGAACATCATTATTCCCCATTCAATTTCAGTATATACCAGTTGGATAATGTAAGTCTTCTTCTGCCTTAGTTGCATCGTAATGCACAAACATAATGGTTATATATGTCACATGTCGTTTCTTGTTTGGAGAGGGGAAGAGCGGTAATAAGATAGACGGTGAATTCAGATTTCGAGTGATGCATAGCAATGGCTTTAGACTCCATAACAAGATCTCCCTTGCCAAAAACCAGGATATAATTATTTACAATAAAATTTATTTATTATCAGGTAATTCACAGAAATTGTGCACAACACTATTATGATTAATTATACAGAAGGTACAATCAAATATTACGTAATAAAGATGAAGCATGGCTGATGTAGCATTAGCAGTCTCCATATCCATAAACAATAAATAGCATCCCTGCTTCCTGTACCACCAAGTGAAATTCCTGCATTCATTTAAAAGATCACGTCGTATTGAATAAGTAGATAATAAGTTGAAGTTGAAATGAAGATAGGCTTACAGTGGGGAGTGATGCGCCAGCGCTGGTTGTTGCCTTTGTTCCACTGCGACAGCACA
>CAOJBJ012918549.1:0-15118 GCA_948291685.1 Euphorbia celastroides
ATGAGTGTTCCTTTATTGCGGCGGAGGTATTACATTCTATTAAATCTTCGGGTCGCTCTTGTTTGGTTTTGAAGCTCGATTTTCGAAAAGCTTACGATAGTGTCTCGTGGGTGTTTATTGATGAGGTTTTGAGGAGGATGGTTTTTTGTAATCAGTTGATTCATTGGCTTTCCTCGTGCAGAGTTAGGTCCTCGACCTCTATTTTAGTTAACGGGTCACCTTCTGATCCGATCTTGCTGAAGAGGGGTGTCAAACAGGGCGATCCAATTTTCCCCTTTATCTTCACGTTAGCGGTTGAGGGGCTTAAACGACTTCTCGATGCTAGCATTGATTCAGAGCTGCTGCCGGGTTTTAAGTTGGATGGTTCGTATGTTGATATGTCCATTTTCCAATTTGCGGATGATACTCTGTGTTTTCTGCCTGTGGATTTGTCTGTCATTCCTACTTTTGTTCGCATTCTGAGGTGTTTTGAGTTGATCTCGGGTTTGAGTATCAATTTTAGCAAGAGTTCTCTTCTAGGAGTCAACGTCTCTGAGGGTATTCTCTCTTCTTGTGCAGATTTGTTGGGTTGTAAGGTTGAGCATTTTCCGATTATGTATTTGGGATCCCCTTTCTCTTTTAAGCGGATTCCTTGTTCTTCTTGGAATCCTTTGATTGTCAAGTTTCACTCTCGTCTAGCTGGATGGAAAGGGAAGTGTTTGTCGTATGACGGTCGTGAGGTCTTGCTGAAATCAGTCCTTTCTTCCATTCCAATATATTGGCTCTCCATTCATCATCTTCCGGTTTCTGTTCATTCTACTCTTGTTCGTTTGATGAGAAATTTTCTTTGGCATGGCGATGGACAAGGTGGCGGCATTAGTAAAGTTAGTTGGGACATTGTGTGTCGTCCCAAATTTAGTGGTGGGTTGGCTATTCGCGATTTTTCGTTGATTAACTCCAGATGTTAACTCTTTGTGGTTTCTGTTTTGTGTGCAAAGGTATGGTTTTACTTCTTGGTTTTCGGTTGAGTCTCTTGAGCCTTATAGATTGTCTTTTGTGTCGCGTGGGATTATGAATTGTTTTGTGAAGAATGGGCAGCATTGGGATCTTTTTAGGAGAAGTATCTCGGTTCAGTTGGGCGATGGTTTGCTCGCTTCCTTCTGGCATGATAATTGGTGTGGAGACCAGCCCTTATCCACGCTCTTTGCTGATCTTTTTCAGCTTTGTAGCGTCAGGGATATCAGTGTTCGAGAGGGGTGCTTGCTTCTCTTCAGTCCTCACGTTTATAACAGGCCTTTTGGGATTCGTAACCTTCGTATTTTTAGTAGAGATCGGTGTGATCAAATGTGTTGTTGGATTAAGATTTGTTGGCCTAATCTTGTTCCTTCTAGGTTGGGTGATAATAGGCAGGCCGTGTAGTTGCAGTTTGGGACGGAACAAGATCGGTTCTTGTGGTGTAGTAGTCAGACTCCCTTTTCGTCGAAGAGTTTTTTGTTCTTTGGTTTATCGTCACTTATATCCGTCGAGCCCTGAGTTCTCTTTGGTTTGGAATGTAATGGTGTTGTCTAAGGTAAATTTTTTTGCCTGGCTTCTTTTTCATGATAGGCTTCCCACTAAAGCCTTTTTGTTTCGTCGGGGCTGCAATGTGAACAATGGGGGCTGCTCGTTTTGTGGTGAGTTTGAATCTGTTCATCATGCTTTGTTTTTTTGTGACGGTAGATCTAGATTTTGGGATGAGCTTCTTCATATGTTTGGCATTGTGCTGGCCCGTCCTTGCTCCTTTTCCTTTTGTGTCCCTTTGGAGTAGTTTTTTCAAGTTGGGGGCTGCTAAGGATTTTGCAATTGCTCTTTGATTTGTTTTTGCGTGGTTGTTGTGGCGTTGAAGGAATAAGAAGGTCTTTGATGTCAACTTTGCTGAGATTGATTTGCTTCTATGGTGCATTTATAATTGTTTGTTTGTGTTCAAGACCAGAGGTTGTGTTCTTCCTTTCTCAGCGAAGGATGTTTTTTTATGTCCGTCCCTTTTGCTTTGTAGCTCGTGATTGTGTTTGCTTGATTGTTGCTAGTTCTGTTCTGGGCTGTTTGTTTGGCACTTGTTGCCTTCTTGTATTGAACTCATTGCTACATTTTTAATACAAGTAAAAAGGGAGGGTGTTTTTTAGGTAAGCGGGGAAACAGTTTGGGACTCCGTCCCGAAATTTTCACCCTCTCTGTTCTTTTTTCTATCGGAGGAACACATCGTTCCTCCGGGAGTTTTTAAAAAAAAATAACATAACGTGATTTTAAAAAGGAATGCAACAAGTAATAAAGGAATATAATTAAAAAAATCACAAGTTGAATACATGCGTAATCTCTTTGCTATGGTGATGTAGAAACTTTGTTTAGTCTTCTTTTAACCTTTCTCATTGATTCAGGACTAAGTAACAATTCAGTCATCACCTGTTCCATAGTTACAGTTACAGTTATTTTTATCGCCAATAAACATTTCATGTAGTAGCAAAATTACTACAAAAACATAGATTTGACAAGATAATGTTACATAAGGTAAACAAGGTAACACCATAAACATGCTACATTTCACACTTTACTTCACCCCAAAACTTTATTAATTACCATCTGATATTACACTCGAAAACTAATTAACAGCTAATAAATATCCATCAAAAAGTTTTCAAGTTATCTTCCTTGACTTTTCAATTTTATGCCTTATTTTGCATCTACCACTCAAAATTGTTTATTTTTTACACTACATAATATTTCGTCTGTCTTACTTTTTATCTCTAAAGTGAGATCCACCTGCTAAATATCTAGTCGAAACATATAAGAGGACATCGAAACTACAAGAACTTGGAGCATTCCAACATTTTGTGCCTGCAACAGCTGCATCATAAATCAAATTTATAAAGATGTCATGACATTTTTTCATCTTGTTACAGAGGATTGTTGCCCAAGACCTTGAAGAAGCCCTAACCCGTTTATAAACTCAAAATCATTTTTAAAACCTTTTAACCCGTTTTACAAAAAACAGCGTTTTGATTTTTTAAGCCTCAATAAATAAACTCAGTTTTTCTTCTGCATTTTAGGGTTACAACTTTTACACACAGCCAAAATTGTTTTCTCTCTTCTCTCTCAAACTCCGTTTTCTCTCGATCGCATCTTTGGTTCTACAGGAAAGGTTACTTGTATTCATTTCCATTCTGTTTTGTTTTGGTTGTAATCTAGGGTTTATGTTACTGTTTGTGTTTTCTGCGTTCTCTTTGAGATCTTTGAACAATCTTGTAAACATGTAGGCCATTCTCTGTTTTTATGGCCACCGATCAATAAAAGCAACCAACTGGCTCTTCCCGCCGGTAGATGTACTGTGACAGATTTATTCTCTGAACAAATCTTGAGGAACTGTCTTAACAATTCTCGTGTGTCATTTACTTTTCTGCTTTTGATATAATATTGCAAAAAGTGATTTACAAGTTAATTGAACTAAAGAATCAGTTAAAGAAAGAAGAGATTAAGGTTTAAGTTGTAACATGTGGTATTAGAGCACTTAGATCTGCTCCTCGTTTTCGCTAATATACAGATCTGTGCTTATGTTGCTTAATCTCCTTGATTGTGTGTTTTTTCTGAACTCAATTTAGGGTTTCATCTTTGTAGATCTAGGTTAAAATCTCTTAGATATGCTTTTACACAATCTTGTTCTTCTTTTATTCTCTTTGTTGCCTTTATTTGTTAAAATTGTTCATTGATTCTTTGTTCTCTTTTGTTTTCTTTCTCGGTTTCGCTATTTTCGTCGAGAACTTGAAAGGAAACTCTCCTTCAAAGGACATAATTGATGTTGTTCTTCAACTGGTAATATCTTAAACTCTCTTTTATCTTTTCAGCAATTTATCACATTGTTAAAAGAAGAAGTTTATGACCAAGACTTTCTAAACAAAGGCCGTTCTGTAATTTTTTCTCATATCTCTTTCCTTATTTGCATTCCGCTGTTGGTTTTTGACTGATTGCTATGATTTGTGTGTTCTATGTCCTGCTGTTGTTCTGAGATTGACTGTTCCTGTTATAGTTTAGAACTGTGTTAGGTTCTGTCTGTACTGTCAGTTGTCTTTGTTTTGCTGTCACATTTTTTTACATCATCACTAGTAATCACCTAAAATTTGGTTAAAATCAACATGTCTATAGCTAAGGTTAGCTTAGACAAGTTTGATGGCAAAGGAGACTTTTCCATCTGGAAAGAGAAAATGAGGGCTGTCTTAGTACAATAGAAATGTGTCAAAGCACTTGTTGGTGCAGATTCACTTCCTGATACAATGAGCCAGACTGAAAAAGATGACCTTATGGAATTAGCTTACTCAACCACTGTTCTTAATCTATCTGATAATGTTCTTAGGAGGTGTAGGGGTCAGGACTCAGATCCTAAGTTGTGGCTACATTTAGAAAGCCTTTATATGACCTCCAACACTGCTAAGATTGCATTTCTAAAAGAACAATTTTTCACCTATAAAATGAACCCTCATAAAACTGTTGATGAAAACTTTAATTAATTTCATAAATTTGTAATAGACTTAGAGAGTTCATTAGTCACTGTAACAGAAGAAGATAAGTGCATCATACTCTTAAATTCTATTCCTGATAAATTTAAATCTCTCAAAGAAGCCTTAAAATATGGTAGAGAAACTTTAGATGCGTGTAGATGATATCTTCTCTGCTCTTAAAATGAAAGAACTAGAGGTAAAATCTGACTCTAAAAGGAATCAGCATGTGAGGGGTTATTTGTTAAAGGTAAAAAGAGTAAACAGGGTAAATCCAAAAAGTCCAAAGGTAAATCTAATCAGTCTAATGAAGGAAATAATGAGATAGGTAACTCAAACAACAATGAGTCTAATAAATCTAAAAAGGATTATTTCTGTACATTTTGCTTTAAAAAGGGTCACACCAAGAAATATTGCAAACTTAGACTCAATGGTGCCCCACAACCACCTGATCCTAGAGGTCAAGGTGCAATTAACACTGTCACTGACTTAGAAGATATAGAGGCTCTTACTGTCAGTAAATCTAGGGACCTTGAATCCTGGATCTTAGATTCAGGATGCACATTTCATATGACTCCCAAAAGGGAGTGGTTCCTAGATTACAAGGCATTAAAAGGAGGTAAAGTTCTAATGGGTAATGACACTTTCTGTGAAATAAAAGGCATAGGAAATGTTCAGATTATAAATGATTCAGGACTTAAAATCATCCTTAATAATGTAAGACATCTCCCTAAAATAAAAGGAACTTTATATCTCTAAGTTACTTTGACAATATTGGCCTTACTTATAACTCTCAAAGTGGAGTTCTTAAGATCATTAAAAATGATACTATTCTAATGAAAGGGCAATTATTTAGGGGTCTTTACTATCTCATGGGCTCAGTTGTAACAGGAAGTGCAACATCTGTTTCTAAATCATATGCTATGAGTCTTTGGCACAAAAGATTAGGGCTCCAATCCTCTCATTGTTTTAGATAAAAATGGAATAATTAACTTACCTAAAAATGTAAACAGTGAACAGTGTGATATACGTAGCTTAGGCAAGGTACATAAGCGAAGTTTTAAAACTGCTAAATGTGTCTCAAAACAGCCTCTGGTGTACATACAAAGTGATCTTAGGAGATCCACCATATGTACCTCTATCTTTGTCCCATAGTCAGTATTTTGTATCTTTTATAGATAATTTCAAGAAAGTATGGATTTACTTTCAAAGAAATAAAAATGATATGTTTAATAAATTTCAGGATTAGAAAATGTTAGTTGAAAATCAGTCAAATCTTAAAATTAAAACATTAAGAACTGATAATGGTCTGGAATTTATTAACAATCAGTTTAATGATTTTTGTACTAAAAATGGGATAAATAGACATAGAACTTGTGCTTATACCCCTCAAGAAAATGGAATTGCTGAGAGTTATAACAAAACCATTTTGAACAAGGTTAGATGCCTATTGATTGAGTCTAGTTTGAGTCACAAGTTTTGGGCAGAAGCTGCCTCAACTGCCTCAACTGCCTACTACTTAATAAATAGGACACCAAGTATTGTTTTGAACTTTAAAAGTCCAAATGAACTGTGGTATAACAAACCTATAAACTACAGTAACTTGAGCGTGTTTGGTTGTCTAGTATTTGTGCACAACAAGGAATCTAAATTAGATCCAAGAGCTAAGAAATGCATTTTCTTAGATTATCCTTCTGGAATAAAAGGATATAGACTTTGGTCAATAACTGAAGAAAAGATTATAATCAGGTAAGATGTAATCTTTAATGAAAATGTATTCCCTAAGCTTATTGAAATTGAATCTAATACAAATCAGCAAACTAATACTCCATTTGAGGTGGAGTTGGATAGGTTAGAACAGAATAATTTTCCTAACCAGATCCCTGTTCAAGAACCAGAGGTTCAATTTGATCATCCAAATGAACTTGTTGATGATCCAGGGATCCAGGAACAACAAGTCAATGATGATAATGAATTAAATAATCGTGAAACTGATAACACTAGATTTAGAAGAGAAACCAGATTTCTTTCAAGTGATTATGTTGTGTATAACTGTAATTACTCTAATCTCATTGACTTTATTATTTTTAATGTTGAATGTATAGATTCAATTGAACCTAAATCTTACCTGGAAGCTAGAAATAGCAAAGACTAGATTAAATGGGAACATGCAATGAAAGATGAAATGGATTCATTAACTAAAAATCAAACATGGATCTTATTTTCCAAACCTGTAGTTAAAAAGATTATAGGTTGTAAATGGATATTTAAAAGAAATTTTGCCGTTCTTGGTGTTGAACAGGAAAGGTATAAGGCTAGAGTAGTAGCCAAAGGCTACTCACAAATTGAGGGTGTAGATTGTAATGAAATTTTTTCACCAGTTATAAAGCATGCATCAATCAGGATAGTTTTGTCATTAGTTGCATCATTTGATCTTGAATTGGAACAGATGGATGTGAAAACTGCCTTTTTACATGGAAACTTGGATGATGAACTCTATATGTCACAAACTGATGGTTTTATAAGTAAGGGTAACGAAAACTGTGTCTGTCTGCTGAAAAAAATCTTTGTATGGTCTTAAGCAAGCACCTAGGCAATGGTACCTTAAATTTGATAATTTTATGCTTAATCTAAAGTTTAATAGAAGTAAACATGATCCCTGTGTGTACTTTAAGAAACTTGAGAATAATGCATACATTTATTTACTCCTTTATGTAGATGATATGCTTATAGCATGTAAAGACATAAATGAGATAAGTAAGCTTAAGTCAAAGTTAAGTACCGCATTTGAAATGAAAGATCTAGGGCATGCTAGAAGGATCTTAGGCATTGAAATCCACAGAGATAGAGTTAAAGGTCTTCTGTTTTTGTCTCAAGCTGATTATGTTAAAAAGGATTTCACAAACATTGAACTGGACAAAGATAAATCTGTTAACACACCCATTGGTGCTCATTTTAAACTTACTTCTAATAAGAATACTGAAGATAATTCTATGCAAAACATTCCTTATCAAAATGTTGTTGGATCTTTCATTTATTCTATGGTATGCACAAGACCTAACATTGCTTATGCTGTAAGTTTAGTTAGCAGATATATTTCTAACCCTGATAAAACACATTGGAGTGCTGTAAAGTGGTTAGGAAGATATTTGTTCAGTAACTATTCCATGTGTTTAATGTATTAAAGATTGAATTCTAGTGCATTACATATAACTGGATATTGTGACTCTGATTATGCAGCTGACCTTGACAGAAGAAGGTCAACTTCTGGTTATTATTTTACTCTTGGTAACAATGTGATAACCTGGAAATTCTGTCTTCAGAGTGTTGTAGCCCTCTCAACTATAGAGACTGAATATATTGCTCTAACAGAAGCAAATAAAGAGGTTCTGTGGTTGAAAGGGATGATAACAGATTAGGGAATTGAACAGAAAACTGTAAATATACAATGTGATTCACAATCTGCTATTCATTTATGTAAAAATACTGTTTATCATGAGAGGACTAAACACATTGACATTCAAATGCATTTATAAGGGATGTTGTGAACTCTGGGTTAATTAAGGTTAACAAAATTCAGACATCTATTAATACAGTTGATATATTTACTAAACTTGTATCTGTTTCAAAATTGTAGGATTCTCTTCTCAAGCTGGGTGTGGTGCGGTTTGACCCTAAGTCAAACAGTGCCCCTCAGTCAATGAACAGGAAACTACTCTCCTTGGCGGGGGAGTTAGTTAGGACGGCTTTGTTGTTTCTGGAGGTCTTGAACAAAGGTGGAGAATATTGCAGAGGATTGTTGCCCAAGACCTTGAAGAAGCCCCAACCCGTTTATAAACCCAAAACCATTTTTAAAACCTTTTAACCCGTTTTACAAAACACAGCGTTTTGATGTTTTAAGCCTCGATATATAAACTCAATTTTTCTTCTGCATTTTAGGGTTACAACTTTTACATGCAGCCAAAATTGTTTTCTCTCTTCTCTCTCAAACTTCGTTTTCTCTCGATCGCATCTTTCGAGATTCAACTCTTCCGTCTTTGATCTGAGGTTCTTTGGAGTTTACAGCAGAGGTTTTGGTTCTACAGAAGGTTACTTGTATTGATTTCCTTTCTGTTTTGTTTTCGTTGTAATCTAGGGTTTATGTTACTGTTTGTGTTTTCTGTGTTCTCTTTGAGATCTTCGAACAATATTGTAAACATTTAGGCCATTCTTTGTTTTTACGACCACCGATCAATAAAAACAACCAACTGACTCTTCCCGCCAGCAGATGGACTGTGACGGATTTGTTTTTCGAACAAATCTTGAGGAACTGCCTTAACAATTCTCATGTGTCATTTACTTTTCTGCTTTTGATTTAATATTGTGAAAAGTGATTTACAAGTTAATTGAACTAAAGAATCAGTTAAAGAAAGAAGAGATCAAGGTTTAAGTTGTAACACATCTCGGTGTTGATATTGTAATCCATTTGAAAAACTATATATCAACGAAGTAGTTTGGACTTAACATAAGTCAATTGCTTCTGTGTTATCAATATATTATAATTACTTGCTAGATGAATGTCTAGAGTGAATGGCATATTTAGGTTCTGTTTTTTTCAACTTATTTTCCATTCAGTTCAATTCATTTTAGTACTTGTCAGTTCAGTTCAATTCATTTCAGTACTTATTCAATAAGTTTCAGTTCAGTATTTATTTATGTTCTTTTCAACTTATTTTTTAAATGAGTTTAAATTTCAATACATTTTAGTTAATATTTTTTAATTCTAATAAAAATATTGTAATGGTAATAGATAAATCGTATTAACAACTACCTTCAAATTTTATTAAAGATGTAACAAAAGTATAAGATACGGATATTGATGTTAGACATTGTTGTGAAGTGTTTCTTGAACATAATTGCTTCAATTTGAGCACAATCTATAGCCCGATTGCATTCTAATTATAGACAGACACATGTGTATTAACAATATTAACATTAGTATAAGCTAAATATACATAATGAGGTGTGAGATTCATATACAAAGACAATAATTGACTAGTTTATTTTAAAGATTCACTTATTGGACTAATAATTATATTATATTTTAAAAAAAATTGTTAAAAGATAATATATGAAGAAATGAAAGCTATAATTATAATGGATAGTAATTGATTTTTAGTATGAAAAATATTGTATATATTTATGTCTACGTAAATTATATGAATTAAATCAATTAAAATAAGTTTTAATAAGTTTCGAAACGTATAAACGTTTTTGGAAAGAACAAGAACCCTATATTATGAAACGTATAAACAAACTCTTTGTACTTTCTTCATTTAATAATATAGAGTTGTTGTTTGTTTTATGCTTGAGGGCAGTGGATGTTTAAACCTAATTGGAATGTCGGTCCGTAAATGACGTCTATCCTTAGGAAATGTTCAATTACCTAGCTAGGTAAGCAATACACGCAATTTAAAAATAAGATATAATGATATACGCATTTTAAATCAATTATAAAAGTGATAGACGCAAACTAACGCAGCATCAACTACTCATAAACTAATGCTTTAAAATATTAATGAAATAGTTGTTTTTGAAAAATTCACCCCTCATTTTGTATATATGTTGAAGGGGAATTAATAATCTTCAATAACAAAAAGAAACAAAAATCATTTGGAAATGGAATTCAATTGGCTCACTTGTTTCACTTTTCTCCTTTTCATCACTTTCTTTCTCCATTTCAAAAGGAGGAATTCAAGAAACTCCGGCAAGCAACACCCACCAGGGCCACCAGGTTGGCCGGTCATCGGAAACATTTTGGATCTCGGAAGCAACCCACATCAGAGTTTATACAAGCTCAGATTCAAGTACGGCGATCTACTCTGGCTTAGACTCGGGTTGACCAACACTCTCGTGGTTCAAACAGCCAAGGCTGCTGAACAATTATTTAAAAGTCATGACGCTTCCATCTGCGACAGAAAAGTTCCCGAAGCATGGCGCGTTCATAACTACTACAAGGGGTCGCTTGGGGGCCCTTATACAAACTATTGGCGCATCCTCCGCCGCCTTGTCACCACGGGACTGATGACTAATAAGCATATTCGGGAAACCGCTCCTCTTCGCCAGAAGTGCACCGATGATATGATTCGATTTATTCACCAGGATTCAGATTCAGCCAGACACCGAGGTGAATCGGGAGAAATAGAGCTGTCCAAATATTTGTTTACAATGGCATTTAACTTGATAGGAAACCTTGTCCTTTCCCAGGATCTTGTTAATTCTCAATCTGCACTCGGACTCGAGTTCTTCCGTGCCATGGATAAGGTTATGGAGCATGGTGGGAAACCCAATTTGTCGGATTTCTTTCCATTTCTGAAAAGATTTGATTTGCAAGGGATTAAGAAGGAGATGGAGACACACCTTGGACGGACTTTCAGCATTGTGGATAAGTTTGTGTCGGAAAGGATCAAAAATCCAACGTTGACCAAAGAAAGAGAAGTCAAGGACTTGTTGGATACACTCTTGGAATATACCGAATCCTTTGATGAAGGGATTGAACCAATTTCTTCCCATAATATGCTCATAGTAATAATGGTATGACTACAATAAGTGTTTTTTTCTACCGTATATTTTTTTCATACTGATATACAAGCTACTACTAAATGTATGTATAGGAAATGTTTTTAGCTGGGACAGACACTACAAGTACGACCATCGAATGGGCGATGACAGAATTGTTTCACAACCCAGAGTCAATGAGGAGAGTCAAAGAAGAACTCAATGCGGTAGTTGGACCGACGAGGAAGGTTGAAGAGCCACATATAGAACACCTTCCGTATTTACATGCAGTGATTAAAGAAGTAATGAGACTGCATCCTGCTGTTCCATTGTTAGTTCCACGAAATACATTGGAAGACACAACTTTCATGGGATACAATATACCTAAAGATACACAAGTGTTTGTAAACGCTTGGGCTATAGGAAGAGATCCGGACGCTTGGGATGATCCGTTAATTTTTAAGCCTCAAAGATTTTTAAGTTCAAACATTGAGTATAGAGGACAAAACTTTGAGCTAATACCATTTGGATCTGGGAGAAGGATGTGTGTGGCTTATGCAGTAGCTCACCAAATTCTTCATCTAACTATTGCTTCATTGCTTCATTGTTTTGATTGGGAAATAGACAATAAGTCTACTGTGGAAGCAATGGACATGAGTGAAAGGTTTGGAAGTACAGCTAGAAAGCTTATTCCCTTGAAAGCCATACCGAAGAAAAAAATTATGGAAAATTGATTGTCACTCCAGAAATTTAATATACTGTATTATTATATATTTCTAGTGTTTGTGACAAATAATAAAATCTCTTCATTGTGCTAAACATTGGCTTAAAGTTACGGTAGTAGGACGTTGTTTATATATACGAGAACTCTAACTTATTTCTAACAATAATCTATAGGTTACTTACTAGAACTTTGACAGTTGTTGGAAATTTTTTTACAAACTATTGGAAGCTTTGATATGTTAAAATATATGAAAAAATTATTAGAAATCTATTAGATATTTCTTAGAATTTATTTTAGATTTGTTATGCATATGTTAATTAGAAATGAAGTTGAAGTTATGAATGGAATTCCGAAGGAGGACTACGGTGGTGCGCTTATTGAAGAAATATTATGTCTATTTACTATTTCTAAAGTGCAATAGCGATGCAACTATATTTGATGGAAATTAAAGCCTTATTTTATATTTTAAATAGCGACGAGATAGGCTTTTCTTTTGTTTTTAAAGGCTGAGCACGATAAAAACCGGCTCAATTTATTAAAAGGAAAAGAAATTAAAATAAAAAGAAAAAAGAAATTTACATTACTAAAATGTAATAAATAAAACTAATTGCAAACAAGTACAATAATAATGGACTGCAAATCTCAATCACAAAGTAATGTGATACCAGTGATCTACCAAGCATCAACACTAATAGGAAACTAGTGCCACAATAAAAGATGACAAGTGATCTAAGGCCAAGCATCCCAAGCAATAAAAAGATGAAAGTTGCGATGATGACAAGATAATCATAATCAAACCAAACAATGCCCAAGCCAATAAATGACTACACAATCCAAGGAGACCGACCGAGGAAGCGAATCCCCATGAAACACATGATCACACACTTTAATGGAAGCGTATTTATTAAATTAAAATCTGCATTCCATGGCTACTTTTTGTTGTATTGGCAAATTATGAACGTGTGAATAGTCAGTCCTTCACTGTAATTTTAGTGCGCCATCTGTCTCAAGATTTGATGTTGCTGAAGTGGCTTACACTCATAATAATTGACTAGCGTTCTATGTTGTTTTGTATAATTATTGGAATTTTAACATTTCACGAGTAAAGCACCCTTTCTATAAAAACATTATTTCTTTTTCTTAAAATGGACTAACTATAACAACAGAAGAATGCCTTTATCATACCTCATCTGTTGTGAGCTTGAACGTAAGACATCTATAATCACAACTTGAGTTTCAACCATGAGACTAAGACCTTTGTCACTGATCAAATACGATCTTATTTTCCAGTATGTGATCAACAATCATAATATTATTTAGCAAGACACATAAATTGAATATATGTAGAAGGCTATTCATATTTCTAATAAAAGACTATAGTGCTTATTGACTAATTATTTATACACAATTCCCAAGCCAGCAAGAGTGGCAATGGATTGCAAGACCAGCAATTTTATCACCTGATTCACTTTTCTCTTCGTCGTCACTTTGTTCACAATTCTTATCAAGAGACAATCAAGACTCCACAGATCGCCCGGTCCGCCAGCATGGCAGCTTCGAGGAAACATTTTGGTCCTCGGGAAAAACCCTCACCAGAGCTTATACAAGCTCAGGTTCAAGTACGGTGACTTGCTCTGGCTAAAACTCGGGTGGGCCAACACTCTCGTGTTCCAAACAGCCAAGGCAAACAAAGAGGTATTTAAGAACCACGACGCCTGTTTCTGCAACAGAATAGCTCCCGATTGTTGGGCAGCTCACAACTACTATGAGGGCTCAATTGCTGTAGGCTAATACGGCTCTAATTAAAGCATTCTTCGAAAGCTCGTCACATTAGGGCTCATGACTAGCAAGCGAATCCAAGCATCGCTGTCTCTTAGGCAGAAGTGCATTGATGATATGATTCGGTTTATTGAAGATGATTCAGAAGCAGCACAACTGAGAGGAGAATGGGGTGAAATACAGCTATCGATTTATCTTTTTGTTATGTCGTTTAACCTTATTGGGAACCTTGTTTTTTCGAAAGATGTAGTGGATTTGAGATCTGAAGAAGGGAATGAGTTTTTTCATGCAATGGATAAGGTGATGGAATATGGAGGGAAAGTGAATTTGGCTGATTTTTTTCTGGTTTTGAAGATGTTGGATCCCCAAAGGATTAGAAGTAACATGGAGAGCCACCTTGGAAGAACACTGAGTATTGTCGAGGAGTTTTTTATGGAAAGGATTGAAGATCGAAAGCTAACGAAAGAAAGAGGTTTCAAAGACTTTTTGGATGTATTGTTGGAACACAATGAATCAAGTGATGGCGGGAAAGAACGACATCAAGAAATTTCAACCCATATCAACCCATAATATGCTCATCCTTGTACTGGTAATTTACCTAAGCTCACTTTAAATTTTTTGGATTACATGATTGTAAACCCTAACTTCTTTATCTAAGTGATTCAATCAAACAGAAATATAACAAAAACTGTAAAAACACAACGATATAAAGTGCTTCCACCCAAAACTCGGTGAAGAGGGGGAGTACATGCATTGTGAAGTGTAGGAGCAGCTTTATTAGTTAAGGCACTGAAGACCTGTCAAAAATTGGTATAAGAGTACAAGATTGAAGCAATTGTCTCAGGGAATATACAATCAATCACAAACTCTCATAAACTATCGACGAAACGATAACAGAAAGCCAGAAATTAGAGCTAGAACCAAATACATCAACTACGACAAACAAAGATATGAAAACACGAAGTAAAAGAGAAGAAATCACCGCCTTTCAAAAGGAATCGCAAACTAGGCAAAGGAGAACATGAAATCGCCAGAGAGAGCAAAATCGCAGAGAGGAAAAACCAGTGAGCAAAATCGCCGTAAGAAGAAAAAATGAAGCTAACCCTAATTTCTGGCTTAGAGAGCTATTTATACTATAATCCTATTATAAAAAACGCAGCCAGTTAGCAACACACGGGCTTGGGCCTCCGAGTCCATCATCGACAAAAGGCCTCATCTTTGAGCACTTGAGAGCAGCACCCAACAATCTCCACCTTGGTCCAAGTGCCTCCACCAACAGCCACTTCAATTCCACTTCACTCTAGAGGTATAAAACACCTCCGATTCAGTTAGAGGCAATGTTTGACACAAGGTCAAACTTCACCAAACCTAACCTACATAAAACAGCGTGCAATTTTTCAGAAGAAACACACTTAGTCAGAATATCAGTTGGATTAACTTTAGTATGTATCTTATTGACAGAAACAATACCAACATTGACAATATCTCTCACAAAATGCAATTTAATGTCAATGTGTTTTGTTCTTTCATGATACATAGAATTTTTACTCAAGTGTATAGCTGATTGTGAATCACA